>CM077209.1:2115257-2170257 GCA_039654625.1 Rhinogobio ventralis
TGGCATTATATTCAGATCTATGGCATTATATTCAGATCTATAGCATTATATTAAGATCTATGGCATTATATTAAGATCTATGGCATTATATTCAGATCTATAGGCATTATATTTAGATCTATGGCATTATATTTAGATCTATGGCATTATATTCAGATCTATGGCATTATATTCAGATCTATAGCATTATATTCAGATCTATAGCATTATATTAAGATCTATGGCATTATATTAGATCTATGGCATTATATTTAGATCTATGGCATTATATTTCAGATCTATGGCATTATATTCAGATCTATGGCATTATATTCAGATCTATGGCATTATATTCAGATCTATGGCATTATATTCAGATCTATGGCATTATATTCAGATCTATGGCATTATATTAAGATCTATGGCATTATATTAGTTCTAAGCATTATATTCAGATCTATGGCATTATATTCAGATCTATGGCATTATATTCAGATCTATGGCATTATATTAGATCTATGGCATTATATTAAGATCTATGGCATTATATTTAGATCTATAGGCATTATATTTAGATCTATGGCATTATATTCAGATCTATGGCATTATATTCAGATCTATGGCATTATATTCAGATCTATAGGCATTATATCAGATCTATGGCATTATATTCAAGCATCTATGGCATTATATTAAGATCTATGGCATTATATTCAGATCTATTGCATTATATTAAGATCTATGGCATATATTAGTTGGCATTATATTAAGATCTATGGCATTATATTAAGATCTATGGCATTATATTAAGATCTATGGCATTATATTTAGATCTATGGCATTATATTAAGATCTATGGCATTATATTCAGATCTATGGCATTATATTCAGATCTATGCATTATATTCAGATCTATGGCATTATATTAAGATCTATGGCATTATATTTATGATCTATGGCATTATATTTAGATCTATGGCATTATATTTAGATCTATGGCATTATATTAGATCTATGGCATTATATTCAGATCTATGGCATTATATTCAGATCTATAGCATTATATTCAGATCTATAGCATTATATTAAGATCTATGGCATTATATTAAGATCTATGGCATTATATTAGATCTATGGCATTATATTTAGTTCTATAGCATTATTCAGATCTATAGCATTATATTCAGATCTATAGGCATTATATTTAGATCTATGGCATTATATTAAGATCTATGGCATTATATTCAGATCTATGGCATTATATTAAGATCTATGGCATTATATTTAGTTCTATAGCATTATATTCAGATCTATGGCATATATTAAGATCTATGGCATTATATTTAGATCTATGGCATTATATTAAGATCTATGGCATTATATTCAGATCTATGGCATTATATTAGATCTATAGCATTATATTCAGATCTATGCATTATATTAAGATCTATGGCATTATATTAAGATCTATGGCATTATATTAGATCTATGGCATTATATTAAGATCTATGGCATTATATTAGATCTATAGCATTATATTCAGATCTATAGCATTATATTAAGATCTATGGCATTATATTAAGATCTATGGCATTATATTCAGATCTATGGCATTATATTAAGATCTATGGCATTATATTTAGTTCTATGGCATTATATTTAGTTCTATAGCATTATATTCAGATCTATAGCATTATATTAAGATCTATGGCATTATATTTAGATCTATGGCATTATATTTAGATCTATGGCATTATATTCAGATCTATGGCATTATATTTAGATCTATGGCATTATATTCAGATCTACGGCATTATATTCAGATCTATGGCATTATATTCAGATCTATGGCATTATATTTAGTTCTATAGCATTATATTCAGATCTATAGCATTATATTCAGATCTATGGCATTATATTAAGATCTATGGCATTATATTTAGATCTATGGCATTATATTCAGATCTACGGCATTATATTCAGATCTATGGCATTATATTCAGATCTATGGCATTATATTAAGATCTATGGCATTATATTTAGATCTATGGCATTATATTCAGATCTATGGCATTATATTCAGATCTATGGCATTATATTCAGATCTATGGCATTATATTCAGATCTATGGCATTATATTCAGATCTATAGCATTATATTCAGATCTATGGCATTATATTAAGATCTATGGCATTATATTTAGTTCTATGGCATTATATTCAGATCTATGGCATTATATTAAGATCTATGGCATTATATTCAGATCTATGGCATTATATTTAGTTCTATAGCATTATATTAAGATCTATGGCATTATATTTAGATATATGGCATTATATTTAGTTCTATAGCATTATATTCAGATCTATGGCATTATATTCAGATCTATGGCATTATATTCAGATCTATAGCATTATATTCAGATCTATGGCATTATATTCAGATCTATGGCATTATATTAAGATCTATGGCATTATATTTAGTTCTATGGCATTATATTTAGATCTATGGCATTATATTCAGATCTATGGCATTATATTCAGATCTATGGCATTATATTAAGATCTATGGCATTATATTTAGATCTATGGCATTATATTAAGATCTATGGCATTATATTCAGATCTATGGCATTATATTCAGATCTATAGCATTATATTCAGATCTATGGCATTATATTCAGATCTATGGCATTATATTAAGATCTATGGCATTATATTTAGTTCTATGGCATTATATTTAGATCTATGGCATTATATTTAGATCTATGGCATTATATTCAGATCTATGGCATTATATTAAGATCTATGGCATTATATTTAGATCTATGGCATTATATTAAGATCTATGGCATTATATTAAGATCTATGGCATTATATTCAGATCTATGGCATTATATTCAGATCTATAGCATTATATTTAGATCTATGGCATTATATTTAGATCTATGGCATTATATTCAGATCTATAGCATTATATTCAGATCTATAGCATTATATTCAGATCTATAGCATTATATTAAGATCTATGGCATTATATTAAGATCTATGGCATTATATTTAGTTCTATGGCATTATATTTAGTTCTATAGCATTATATTCAGATCTATAGCATTATATTAAGATCTATGGCATTATATTCAGATCTATGGCATTATATTCAGATCTATGGCATTATATTTAGGTCTATGGCATTATATTTAGATCTATGGCATTATATTCAGATCTATGGCATTATATTTAGATCTATAGCATTATATTCAGATCTATAGCATTATATTCAGATCTATGGCATTATATTCAGATCTATGGCATTATATTCAGATCTATAGCATTATATTTAGTTCTATAGCATTATATTCAGATCTATAGCATTATATTCAGATCTATAGCATTATATTCAGATCTATGGCATTATATTCAGATCTATGGCATTATATTTAGTTCTATGGCATTATATTCAGATCTATGGCATTATATTCAGATCTATAGCATTATATTCAGATCTATGGCATTATATTAAGATCTATGGCATTATATTTAGTTCTATGGCATTATATTTAGATCTATGGCATTATATTTAGTTCTATGGCATTATATTCAGATCTATGGCATTATATTCAGATCTATGGCATTATATTCAGATCTATGGCATTATATTCAGATCTATAGCATTATATTCAGATCTATAGCATTATATTAAGATCTATGGCATTATATTAAGATCTATGGCATTATATTAAGATCTATGGCATTATATTAAGATCTATGGCATTATATTTAGATCTATGGCATTATATTCAGATCTATGGCATTATATTTAGTTCTATGGCATTATATTAGTTCTATAGCATTATATTTAGATCTATGGCATTATATTCAGATCTATGGCATTATATTCAGATCTATAGCATTATATTCAGATCTATAGCATTATATTAAGATCTATGGCATTATATTAAGATCTATGGCATTATATTTAGTTCTATAGGCATTATATTCAGATCTATAGCATTATATTCAGATCTATAGCATTATATTAAGATCTATGGCATTATATTCAGATCTATGGCATTATATTTAGTTCTATAGCATTATATTCAGATCTATAGCATTATATTAAGATCTATGGCATTATATTTAGATCTATGGTATTATATTCAGATCTATGGCATTATATTCAGATCTATGGCATTATATTCAGATCTATGGCATTATATTCAGATCTATGGCATTATATTCAGATCTATGGCATTATATTTAGATCTATGGCATTATATTTAGATCTATGGTATTATATTCAGATCTATGGCATTATATTCAGATCTATGGCATTATATTCAGATCTATGGCATTATATTAAGATCTGTGGCATTATATTTAGATCTATGGCATTATATTTAGATCTATGGCATTATATTCAGATCTATGGCATTATATTCAGATCTATAGCATTATATTCAGATCTATAGCATTATATTAAGATCTATGGCATTATATTAAGATCTATGGCATTATATTAAGATCTATGGCATTATATTTAGTTCTATAGCATTATGTTCAGATCTATAGCATTATATTCAGATCTATAGCATTATATTAAGATCTATGGCATTATATTAAGATCTATGGCATTATATTCAGATCTATGGCATTATATTAAGATCTATGGCATTATATTTAGTTCTATGGCATTATATTTAGTTCTATAGCATTATATTCAGATCTATAGCATTATATTAAGATCTATGGCATTATATTTAGATCTATGGCATTATATTTAGATCTATGGCATTATATTCAGATCTATGGCATTATATTTAGATCTATAGCATTATATTCAGATCTATGGCATTATATTAAGATCTATGGCATTATATTTAGATCTATGGCATTATATTCAGATCTACGGCATTATATTCAGATCTATGGCATTATATTCAGATCTATGGCATTATATTTAGTTCTATAGCATTATATTCAGATCTATGGCATTATATTCAGATCTATGGCATTATATTCAGATCTATAGCATTATATTCAGATCTATGGCATTATATTAAGATCTATGGCATTATATTTAGTTCTATGGCATTATATTCAGATCTATGGCATTATATTAAGATCTATGGCATTATATTCAGATCTATGGCATTATATTTAGTTCTATAGCATTATATTAAGATCTATGGCATTATATTTAGATCTATGGCATTATATTTAGTTCTATAGCATTATATTCAGATCTATGGCATTATATTCAGATCTATGGCATTATATTCAGATCTATAGCATTATATTCAGATCTATGGCATTATATTCAGATCTATGGCATTATATTTAGATCTATGGCATTATATTCAGATCTATGGCATTATATTTAGTTCTATAGCATTATATTCAGATCTATGGCATTATATTCAGATCTATGGCATTATATTCAGATCTATAGCATTATATTAAGATCTATGGCATTATATTAAGATCTATGGCATTATATTTAGATCTATGGCATTATATTCAGATCTATGGCATTATATTTAGTTCTATGGCATTATATTTAGTTCTATAGCATTATATTTAGATCTATGGCATTATATTCAGATCTATGGCATTATATTCAGATCTATAGCATTATATTCAGATCTATAGCATTATATTAAGATCTATGGCATTATATTAAGATCTATGGCATTATATTTAGTTCTATGGCATTATATTCAGATCTATAGCATTATATTCAGATCTATAGCATTATATTAAGATCTATGGCATTATATTCAGATCTATGGCATTATATTTAGTTCTATAGCATTATATTCAGATCTATAGCATTATATTAAGATCTATGGCATTATATTTAGATCTATGGTATTATATTCAGATCTATGGCATTATATTCAGATCTATGGCATTATATTCAGATCTATGGCATTATATTCAGATCTATGGCATTATATTCAGATCTATGGCATTATATTTAGATCTATGGCATTATATTTAGATCTATGGTATTATATTCAGATCTATGGCATTATATTCAGATCTATGGCATTATATTCAGATCTATGGCATTATATTAAGATCTGTGGCATTATATTTAGATCTATGGCATTATATTTAGATCTATGGCATTATATTCAGATCTATGGCATTATATTCAGATCTATAGCATTATATTCAGATCTATAGCATTATATTAAGATCTATGGCATTATATTAAGATCTATGGCATTATATTAAGATCTATGGCATTATATTTAGTTCTATAGCATTATGTTCAGATCTATAGCATTATATTCAGATCTATAGCATTATATTAAGATCTATGGCATTATATTAAGATCTATGGCATTATATTCAGATCTATGGCATTATATTAAGATCTATGGCATTATATTTAGTTCTATGGCATTATATTTAGTTCTATAGCATTATATTCAGATCTATAGCATTATATTAAGATCTATGGCATTATATTTAGATCTATGGCATTATATTTAGATCTATGGCATTATATTCAGATCTATGGCATTATATTTAGATCTATAGCATTATATTCAGATCTATGGCATTATATTAAGATCTATGGCATTATATTTAGATCTATGGCATTATATTCAGATCTACGGCATTATATTCAGATCTATGGCATTATATTCAGATCTATGGCATTATATTTAGTTCTATAGCATTATATTCAGATCTATGGCATTATATTCAGATCTATGGCATTATATTCAGATCTATGGCATTATATTAAGATCTATGGCATTATATTTAGATCTATAGCATTATATTCAGATCTATGGCATTATATTAAGATCTATGGCATTATATTTAGTTCTATGGCATTATATTCAGATCTATGGCATTATATTAAGATCTATGGCATTATATTCAGATCTATGGCATTATATTTAGTTCTATAGCATTATATTAAGATCTATGGCATTATATTTAGATCTATGGCATTATATTTAGTTCTATAGCATTATATTCAGATCTATGGCATTATATTCAGATCTATGGCATTATATTCAGATCTATAGCATTATATTCAGATCTATGGCATTATATTCAGATCTATGGCATTATATTAAGATCTATGGCATTATATTTAGTTCTATGGCATTATATTCAGATCTATAGCATTATATTCAGATCTATGGCATTATATTCAGATCTATGGCATTATATTCAGATCTATGGCATTATATTCAGATCTATGGCATTATATTCAGATCTATAGCATTATATTCAGATCTATGGCATTATATTCAGATCTATGGCATTATATTAAGATCTATGGCATTATATTTAGATCTATGGCATTATATTCAGATCTATGGCATTATATTAAGATCTATGGCATTATATTTAGATCTATGGCATTATATTCAGATCTATGGCATTATATTAAGATCTATGGCATTATATTCAGATCTATAGCATTATATTAAGATCTATGGCATTATATTAAGATCTATGGCATTATATTCAGATCTATGGCATTATATTCAGATCTATAGCATTATATTTAGATCTATGGCATTATATTTAGATCTATGGCATTATATTCAGATCTATAGCATTATATTCAGATCTATAGCATTATATTCAGATCTATAGCATTATATTAAGATCTATGGCATTATATTAAGATCTATGGCATTATATTTAGTTCTATAGCATTATATTCAGATCTATAGCATTATATTAAGATCTATGGCATTATATTCAGATCTATGGCATTATATTTAGGTCTATGGCATTATATTTAGATCTATGGCATTATATTCAGATCTATGGCATTATATTTAGATCTATAGCATTATATTCAGATCTATAGCATTATATTCAGATCTATGGCATTATATTTAGGTCTATGGCATTATATTTAGGTCTATGGCATTATATTAAGATCTATGGCATTATATTTAGATCTATGGCATTATATTTAGTTCTATAGCATTATATTCAGATCTATAGCATTATATTAAGATCTATGGCATTATATTCAGATCTATGGCATTATATTTAGGTCTATGGCATTATATTTAGATCTATGGCATTATATTCAGATCTATGGCATTATATTTAGATCTATAGCATTATATTCAGATCTATAGCATTATATTCAGATCTATGGCATTATATTCAGATCTATGGCATTATATTCAGATCTATGGCATTATATTCAGATCTATAGCATTATATTTAGTTCTATAGCATTATATTCAGATCTATGGCATTATATTCAGATCTATGGCATTATATTTAGTTCTATGGCATTATATTCAGATCTATGGCATTATATTCAGATCTATAGCATTATATTCAGATCTATGGCATTATATTAAGATCTATGGCATTATATTTAGTTCTATGGCATTATATTTAGATCTATGGCATTATATTTAGTTCTATGGCATTATATTCAGATCTATGGCATTATATTCAGATCTATGGCATTATATTAAGATCTATGGCATTATATTTAGTTCTATAGCATTATATTCAGATCTATGGCATTATATTAAGATCTATGGCATTATATTAAGATCTATGGCATTATATTTAGTTCTATGGCATTATATTTAGTTCTATAGCATTATATTCAGATCTATAGCATTATATTAAGATCTATGGCATTATATTTAGATCTATGGCATTATATTTAGATCTATGGCATTATATTCAGATCTATGGCATTATATTCAGATCTATGGCATTATATTCAGATCTATAGCATTATATTCAGATCTATAGCATTATATTCAGATCTATAGCATTATATTTAGATCTATAGCATTATATTAAGATCTATGGCATTATATTCAGATCTATGGCATTATATTTAGATCTATGGCATTATATTTAGATCTATGGCATTATATTAAGATCTATGGCATTATATTTAGATCTATAGCATTATATTCAGATCTATGGCATTATATTTAGATCTATAGCATTATATTCAGATCTATAGCATTATATTCAGATCTATAGCATTATATTTAGATCTATAGCATTATATTAAGATCTATGGCATTATATTCAGATCTATGGCATTATATTTAGATCTATGGCATTATATTTAGATCTATGGCATTATATTAAGATCTATGGCATTATATTTAGATCTATGGCATTATATTTAGATCTATGGCATTATATTTAGGTCTATGGCATTATATTTAGATCTATGGCATTATATTCAGATCTATGGCATTATATTTAGATCTATGGCATTATATTCAGATCTATGGCATTATATTTAGATCTATGGCATTATATTTAGGTCTATGGCATTATATTCAGATCTATAGCATTATATTCAGATCTATAGCATTATATTTAGATCTACGGCATTATATTCAGATCTATGGCATTATATTAAGATCTATGGCATTATATTTAGATCTATAGCATTATATTCAGATCTATAGCATTATATTTAGATCTACGGCATTATATTTAGATCTATAGCATTATATTTAGATCTATAGCATTATATTCAGATCTATGGCATTATATTTAGATCTACGGCATTATATTCAGATCTATGGCATTATATTAAGATCTATGGCATTATATTAAGATCTATGGCATTATATTCAGATCTATGGCATTATATTCAGATCTATGGCATTATATTCAGATCTATGGCATTATATTTAGATCTATGGCATTATATTCAGATCTACGGCATTATATTCAGATCTATGGCATTATATTTAGATCTATGGCATTATATTTAGATCTATGGCATTATATTAAGATCTATGGCATTATATTTAGATCTATGGCATTATATTTAGATCTATGGCATTATATTTAGATCTATAGCATTATATTCAGATCTATGGCATTATATTTAGATCTACGGCATTATATTCAGATCTATGGCATTATATTAAGATCTATGGCATTATATTAAGATCTATGGCATTATATTCAGATCTATGGCATTATATTCAGATCTATAGCATTATATTTAGATCTATGGCATTATATTTAGATCTATGGCATTATATTCAGATCTATGGCATTATATTCAGATCTATAGCATTATATTCAGATCTATGGCATTATATTCAGATCTATAGCATTATATTTAGATCTATGGCATTATATTTAGATCTATGGCATTATATTCATATCTATGGCATTATATTCAGATCTATAGCATTATATTCAGATCTATGGCATTATATTCAGATCTATGGCATTATATTTAGATCTATGGCATTATATTTAGATCTATGGCATTATATTCAGATCTATATCATTATATTTAGATCTATGGCATTATATTTAGATCTATGGCATTATATTCAGATCTATGGCATTACATTAAGATCTACGGCATTATATTTAGATCTACGGCATTATATTTAGATCTGAATATAATGCCATAGATCTAAATATAATGCCATAGATCTTCATATAATGCCATAGATCTAAATATAATGCCATAGAACTATATTAAGATCTATGGCATTATATTTAGATCTACGGCATTATATTTAGATCTATGGCATTATATTTAGATCTACGGCATTATATTTAGTTCTATGGCATTATATTTAGTTCTATGGCATTATATTCAGATCTATGGCATTATATTCAGATCTACGGCATTATATTTAGTTCTATGGCATTATATTAAGATCTATGGCATTATATTAAGATCTATGGCATTATATTTAGATCTACGGCATTATATTTAGATCTATGGCATTATATTCAGATCTACGGCATTATATTTAGATCTACGGCATTATATTCAGATCTATGGCATTATATTAAGATCTATGGCATTATATTTAGTTCTATGGCATTATATTAAGATCTATGGCATTATATTAAGATCTATGGCATTATATTTAGATCTATGGCATTATATTCAGATCTATGGCATTATATTAAGATCTATGGCATTATATTAAGATCTATGGCATTATATTTAGATCTATGGCATTATATTTAGATTTAGATCTATGGCATTATATTCAGATCTATGGCATTATATTAAGATCTATGGCATTATATTCAGACCTATGGCATTATATTCAGATCTATGGCATTATATTAAGATCTATGGCATTATATTAAGATCTATGGCATTATATTCAGACCTATGGCATTATATTCAGATCTATGGCATTATATTTAGATCTATGGCATTATATTAAGATCTATGGCATTATATTTAGATCTACGGCATTATATTTAGTTCTATGGCATTATATTTAGATCTATGGCATTATATTCAGATCTATGGCATTATATTTAGATCTATGGCATTATATTCAGATCTATGGCATTATATTTAGATCTATGGCATTATATTCAGATCTACGGCATTATATTTAGTTCTATGGCATTATATTAAGATCTATGGCATTATATTTAGATTTAGATCTATGGCATTATATTCAGATCTATGGCATTATATTCAGATCTATGGCATTATATTTAGATCTATGGCATTATATTCAGATCTATGGCATTATATTCAGATCTATAGCATTATATTTAGATCTATGGCATTATATTCAGATCTATGGCATTACATTAAGATCTACGGCATTATATTTAGATCTACGGCATTATATTTAGATCTACGGCATTATATTAAGATCTATGGCATTATATTAAGATCTATGGCATTATATTCAGATCTATGGCATTATATTAAGATCTATGGCATTATATTCAGATCTATGGCAATTATATTTAGATCTATGGCATTATATTTAGATCTATGGCATTATATTCAGATCTATGGCATTATATTTAGATCTATGGCATTATATTCAGATCTATGGCATTACATTAAGATCTACGGCATTATATTCAGATCTATGGCATTATATTCAGATCTATGGCATTATATTAAGATCTATGGCATTATATTCAGATCTATGGCAATTATATTTAGATCTATGGCATTATATTTAGATCTATGGCATTATATTCAGATCTATGGCATTATATTCAGATCTATGGCATTATATTTAGATCTATGGCATTATATTAAGATCTATGGCATTATATTCAGATCTATGGCATTATATTTAGATCTATGGCATTATATTTAGATCTGAATATAATGCCATAGACCTAAATATAATGCCATAGATCTTCATATAATGCCATAGATCTAAATATAATGCCATAGAACTATATTAAGATCTATGGCATTATATTTAGATCTACGGCATTATATTTAGTTCTATGGCATTATATTTAGATCTACGGCATTATATTTAGTTCTATGGCATTATATTTAGTTCTATGGCATTATATTCAGATCTACGGCATTATATTAAGATCTATGGCATTATATTTAGATCTATGGCATTATATTCAGATCTATGGCATTATATTAAGATCTATGGCATTATATTAAGATCTATGGCATTATATTTAGATCTATGGCATTATATTTAGATTTAGATCTATGGCATTATATTCAGATCTATGGCATTATATTAAGATCTATGGCATTATATTCAGACCTATGGCATTATATTCAGATCTATGGCATTATATTAAGATCTATGGCATTATATTAAGATCTATGGCATTATATTTAGATCTACGGCATTATATTTAGTTCTATGGCATTATATTCAGATCTATGGCATTATATTTAGATCTATGGCATTATATTTAGATCTATGGCATTATATTAAGATCTATGGCATTATATTAAGATCTATGGCATTATATTCAGATCTATGGCATTATATTTAGGTCTATGGCATTATATTTAGATCTATGGCATTATATTCAGATCTATGGCATTATATTTAGATCTATGGCATTATATTTAGATCTATGGCATTATATTAAGATCTATGGCATTATATTAAGATCTATGGCATTATATTCAGATCTATAGCATTATATTCAGATCTATGGCATTATATTCAGATCTACGGCATTATATTTAGTTCTATGGCATTATATTAAGATCTATGGCATTATATTAAGATCTATGGCATTATATTAAGATCTATGGCATTATATTTAGATCTACGGCATTATATTTAGTTCTATGGCATTATATTTAGATCTATGGCATTATATTCAGATCTATGGCATTATATTAAGATCTACGGCATTATATTTAGATCTATGGCATTATATTAAGATCTATGGCATTATATTAAGATCTAATGGCATTATATTCAGATCTATGGCATTATATTTAGATTTAGATCTATGGCATTATATTCAGATCTATGGCATATATTCAGATCTATGGCATTATATTTAGATCTATGGCATTATATTCAGATCTATGGCATTATATTCAGATCTATAGCATTATATTTAGATCTATAGCATTATATTTAGATCTGAATATAATGCCATAGATCTAAATATAATGCCGTAGATCTGAATATAATGCCATAGATCTAAATATAATGCCATAGATCTTCATATAATGCCATAGATCTAAATATAATGCCATAGAACTATATTAAGATCTATGGCATTATATTTAGATCTACGGCATTATATTTAGATCTATGGCATTATATTTAGATCTACGGCATTATATTTAGTTCTATGGCATTATATTTAGTTCTATGGCATTATATTCAGATCTATGGCATTATATTCAGATCTACGGCATTATATTTAGATCTATGGCATTATATTAAGATCTATGGCATTATATTAAGATCTATGGCATTATATTTAGATCTATGGCATTATATTTAGATTTAGATCTATGGCATTATATTCAGATCTATGGCATTATATTAAGATCTATGGCATTATATTCAGATCTATGGCATTATATTCAGATCTATGGCATTATATTTAGATCTATGGCATTATATTCAGATCTATGGCATTATATTCAGATCTACGGCATTATATTTAGTTCTATGGCATTATATTTAGATCTATGGCATTATATTCAGATCTATGGCATTATATTTAGATCTATGGCATTATATTCAGATCTATGGCATTATATTTAGATCTATGGCATTATATTCAGATCTACGGCATTATATTCAGATCTACGGCATTATATTTAGTTCTATGGCATTATATTAAGATCTATGGCATTATATTAAGATCTATGGCATTATATTTAGATCTATGGCATTATATTCAGATCTATGGCATTATATTTAGATCTATGGCATTATATTCAGATCTACGGCATTATATTCAGATCTACGGCATTATATTTAGTTCTATGGCATTATATTAAGATCTATGGCATTATATTAAGATCTATGGCATTATATTTAGTTCTATGGCATTATATTAAGATCTATGGCATTATATTAAGATCTATGGCATTATATTAAGATCTATGGCATTATATTTAGATCTATGGCATTATATTAAGATCTATGGCATTATATTTAGATCTATGGCATTATATTTAGATCTATGGCATTATATTTAGATTTAGATCTATGGCATTATATTAAGATCTATGGCATTATATTAAGATCTATGGCATTATATTCAGACCTATGGCATTATATTCAGATCTATGGCATTATATTTAGATCTATGGCATTATATTAAGATCTATGGCATTATATTTAGATCTACGGCATTATATTTAGTTCTATGGCATTATATTTAGATCTATGGCATTATATTCAGATCTATGGCATTATATTTAGATCTATGGCATTATATTCAGATCTATGGCATTATATTTAGATCTATGGCATTATATTCAGATCTACGGCATTATATTTAGTTCTATGGCATTATATTAAGATCTATGGCATTATATTAAGATCTATGGCATTATATTTAGATCTATGGCATTATATTAAGATCTATGGCATTATATTTAGATCTACGGCATTATATTTAGTTCTATGGCATTATATTTAGATCTATGGCATTATATTCAGATCTATGGCATTATATTAAGATCTACGGCATTATATTTAGATCTATGGCATTATATTAAGATCTATGGCATTATATTAAGATCTATGGCATTATATTTAGATTTAGATCTATGACATTATATTTAGATCTACGACATTATATTTAGTTCTATGGCATTATATTAAGATCTATGGCATTATATTAAGATCTATGGCATTATATTCAGATCTATGGCATTATATTTAGATTTAGATCTATGGCATTATATTTAGTTTATGGCATTATATTAAGATCTATGGCATTATATTTAGATCTATAGCATTATATTCAGATCTATGCCATTATATTTAGATCTATGGCATTATATTAAGATCTATGGCATTATATTTAGATTTAGATCTATGGCATTATATTTAGATCTATGGCATTATATTAAGATCTATGGCATTATATTTAGATCTATGGCATTATATTAAGATCTATGGCATTATATTCAGATCTATGGCATTATATTCAGATCTATGGCATTATATTTAGATCTATGGCATTATATTCAGATCTATGGCATTATATTTAGATCTATGGCATTATATTAAGATCTATGGCATTATATTCAGATCTATGGCATTATATTTAGATCTATGGCATTATATTTAGATCTATGGCATTATATTCAGATCTATGGCATTATATTTAGATCTATAGCATTATATTAAGATCTATGGCATTATATTTAGATCTATGCCATTATATTTAGATCTATGGCATTATATTCAGATCTATGCCATTATATTTAGATCTATGGCATTATATTAAGATCTATGGCATTATATTTAGATCTATGGCATTATATTTAGATCTATGGCATTATATTAAGATCGTGGCATGAAAGGTTGCAGTGATGATCACACATGCTGAGCGCATGAAAGCAGCGATCTCATCATTGCAACTCAGTTTCTGTACACTAACGAATGCTTTCATCTTCACTAACAGTGCAAACGTCTATAGTTTAGAGCAGTGGTTTTCAAACCTGTCCTGGAGGCACCCCAGCCCTGCACATTTTGAGTGTCTCCCTCATTTATCAGACCTGATTCAGCTCATCAGCTCGTTAGCAGAGACTGCAAGAGCTAAATTAGGCGTGTCTGATAAGGGAGACATACAAAATGTGTAGGGCTGGGGTGCCTCCAGGACAGGTTTAGAAAATGGTTATAAAATATGACAAGAACTGTGTCAGAACAAATTCATCTTGATAATGTCAGATCACTTTGATAGAAAGGGATGTAATGGATTACAATCAACCAATCAGCTGTTCAATTTAAGGACACAATTAGATCATACCAATTTAGCTCAACCAATGAGCAAGCAATGCTTCATTTTGTTCAGTCTGTGGTGTCAAAAGTCACATTAGCAATTAAAGAAAAAACTCTTCAGCAAAACATGCTCAGGTCAAAGCGTCGGAATCATTTTGCTCCCAATTTGTTATCAATTTTACTGATAGTCCCGTATGAAGAATTTTTGGGTATAATATGCCACAGTTTACTTTATTTTGCTCTCCTCACTTACAGAAATGAACTATAGTGTCCAGCACACACTAGAGAAACATTATATCTGTGTCTGAATCATTTTTGGTTTGACCGTATATACACATACACATATACACTCACCTAAAGGATTATTAGGAACACCATACTAATACTGTGTTTGACCCCCTTTCACCTTCAGAACTGCCTTAATTCTACGTGGCATTGATTCAACAAGGTGCTGAAAGCATTCTTTAGAAATGTTGGCCCATATTGATAGGATAGCATCTTGCAGTTGATGGAGATTTGTGGGATGCACATCCAGGGCACGAAGCTCCCGTTCCACCACATCCCAAAGATGCTCTATTGGGTTGAGATCTGGTGACTGTGGGGGCCATTTTAGTACAGTGAACTCATTGTCATGTTCAAGAAACCAATTTGAAATGATTGGAGCTTTGTGACATGGTGCATTATCCTGCTGGAAGTAGCCATCAGAGGATGGGTACATGGTGGTCATAAAGGGATGGACATGGTCAGAAACAATGCTCAGGTAGGCCGTGGCATTTAAACGATGCCCAATTGGCACTAAGGGGCCTAAAGTGTGCCAAGAAAACATCCCCCACACCATTACACCACCACCACCAGCCTGCACAGTGGTAACAAGGCATGATGGATCCATGTTCTCATTCTGTTTACGCCAAATTCTGACTCTACCATCTGAATGTCTCAACAGAAATCCAGACTCATCAGACCAGGCAACATTTTTCCAGTCTTCAACTGTCCAATTTTGGTGAGCTCGTGCAAATTGTAGCCTCTTTTTCCTATTTGTAGTGGAGATGAGTGGTACCCGGTGGGGTCTTCTGCTGTTGTAGCCCATCCGCCTCAAGGTTGTGCGTGTTGTGGCTTCACAAATGCTTTGCTGCATACCTCGGTTGTAACGAGTGGTTATTTCAGTCAAAGTTGCTCTTCTATCAGCTTGAATCAGTCGGCCCATTCTCCTCTGACCTCTAGCATCAACAAGGCATTTTCGCCCACAGGACTGCCGCATACTGGATGTTTTTCCCTTTTCACACCATTCTTTGTAAACTCTAGAAATGGTTGTGCGTGAAAATCCCAGTAACTGAGCAGATTGTGAAATACTCAGACCGGCCCGTCTGGCACCAACAACCATGCCACGCTCAAAATTGCTTAAATCACCTTTCTTTCCCATTCTGACATTCAGTTTGGAGTTCAGGAGATTGTCTTGACCAGGACCACACCCCTAAATGCATTGAAGCAACTGCCATGTGATTGGTTGATTAGATAATTGCATTAATGAGAAATTGAACAGGTGTTCCTAATAATCCTTTAGGTGAGTGTATATATACACATTTTTATGTTAATTAATCGCGATTAATCAATTTGACAGCACTAGTTTGTTTATGTTAAAACTGTTTCATCCAAATGAAATATCAAATACATAAATCTTAAATTTACACCTAAATATTTTTTTCTAGATATGCTCAGCTTAATCATAATTATTAAATAAAATATTAATAATAAATTAAAATAAAATAATTAATCAGCTTGAAAAACACCAAATTTGTGGGTGCAAAAATTGCACTCAAAAGATATGCATGTAAATGCTATAAAAGTTAGGGATGCACAGTATATCGGCCACCGTTTCGGTATCCGCTAATATATGATCATTTTTAATGTTATTGTTATCGGCCTGATAAGAAAATTTGGCCGATATTTTAAAGCCAATAAATAAATTCCTTCAACTGAGACACTTCAGATGCGCACCATGATGGTTTGAATTGCTTAAAATATGATTGAAAATCACTTCAAAAAGGAAAATACAGTTCAGAGCAACATGTGCAGCGCAAGTCGTACATATAGACTACATCAAATTATAATGAGAACATCATGATTGTGTGTTTGGGACATGGATTTTAATGGTGAGACTTTTGTTTTTTTAATCAGGCTCTCAAAAATTATATTAAAATTTGGATTTATTTAGATTTATCAGCCAATATATCGGTTATCGGCTTTCAAATATAAAGAATTATTGGTTATCGGTATCGGCCAAAATGTAAATATCGGTGCATCCCTAATAAAAATCATCATCCAGTCATCATGAATGACTACAAAAATCATAGAAAAGTCATTATTTATAGATCAAACATCATTGCAAAAAACATTAGTGTTTTGTTCGACAAATTGTGATTTGGGTTGCAAATTAATGTGCAAAACAAAAAATGGGCATGAAATATTGATTTGATTTGATTAAAAATAAATAAATCATAATATTTTTTTTTTGCTTTAGATAAAATAGATAAAATTATATTTAAAGGGATAGTTCACTCAAAAATGAGTGATTATTAATTCCTCTCCCTCATGTTGTTCCCGACCCGTAAGACCTTCGTTCATCTTCTGAACACAAATGAAGATATTTCCGATGAAATCCGAGAGCTCTCTGACCCCTCCAAAGACAGCAACACAACGACCACGTTCAAGACCCAGAAAGGCAGTAAAGACATCGTTAAAATCGTCCATGTGACTCCAGTGGTTCAGCCTTAATGTTATGAAGCCACGAGAATACTTTTTTGTGCAAAAACAAACAAAAATAACGACTTTATTCAACAATTTCGTTCTAGCCCGTGTCAGTCTCCTACACTGTTTCCGTTGTAAATACAGTGCAGCTCCCGCGTCCTCATCACACGCATGTGTCGTGGTGCTCACGTGAACAGCATCGGCTGCCGTAGAACTCAAAAGCACTGCACTGTTTACAGTAAAAACTGCTTAAAGGGATAGTTCACCCTGAAATGAAAATAAAATCATCTTTTAATGGCAGTGAATGGCGACCAGGCTAAAGCTTTACAAAAGTATCACGCAGTGAGACGCGCGCCATATAAATGGAAAGTGTTCAGGAGGCATTCTATAAGGTTTTGCGTGAAAGAAACCTTATTATTCAGTCAAAACACTGAGCTCGGCCGTTCCTCTGTGCGCCTTCCTGTGAGTGCGTGCGAGCCGTCAGCAGCCGCTCACGCAATGTTATCATGACAACCGGTACACAACATTCACTTCAGGAGGTTTACCTTATTATTAGTATTATTGTATTATTTCTTATTATTTACCTTATAGAGAAGACGAGAGTTGCGTTTGTTTCTATTAAGCCTGATTTCTCAAAATGGTGCGTGTGTGCGTATCCTGGGTGCCATGACAACAGTGCGAGTTATAGTAAGCGTGAGCGGCTGCTCACGGCTCGCACACACTCACAGGAACACGCACAGAGTAACGGCCGAGCTCAGTGTTTTGACTGAATAATAAGGTTTCTTTCACGGAAAAACTTATAATATGCCTCCTGTACACTTTCCATTTATATGGCGCGCGTCTCACTGTATCTTTGCGAAATACTTTTGTATCCTTTTTGGAAAGTTTTAGCCTGGTCGCATTCACTGCCATTAAATGGAGGAGCGTGTGCAGGACATTTTTCAAAATTTCTCTTTTTGAGGTCCGAAAAAGATATAGGTCATAGAACAACAGCAGGGTGAGTAATAGATGACTTTATTTTAATTTCAGGGTGTACTATCCCTTTAAGAGTCTGACACGACGTTGTTGAATAAAGTCGTTATTTTTGTTTGTTTTTGCGCACAAAAAGTACTCTCGTCACTTCATAACATTAAGGCTGAACCACTGGAGTCACATGGACGATTTTAACAATGTCTTTACTGCCTTTCTGGGTCTTGAAAGTGTTCATTAAATTGCTGTCTATGGAGGGGTCAGAGAGCTCTCGGATTTCATCAGAAATATCTTCACTTGTGTTCTGAAGATGAACGAAGGTCTGACGGGTTTGGAACGACATGAGGGTGAGGAACTAATGACAGAATTTAGATTTTTGAGATCCCTTTAAATAAAAGTCCATTGCAGCATAGAAAATAATCTGGCCTGCGATAATATTAATTAGTGTATTGTTATTATTAATCTGAGTTCTGTCAGTGTGTGTGATGATTTTGTGTTTTCTCGACAGGCGTTTCTGGGGCAGCTAATATTCGGGGAGACCCACGTGGCTCTGTGGTGGGTGGGAATCTCTCTGACTCTGTCTGGTCTCCTGGTGCTTCATCACACGTCGCCCAACCTCACGCAGTCACACGGCAGCAAGAGAGAATGACCAGCGCTGGCGGTCTGACCGATGACACGGCTGCCTTCATATCCGAGCTCACACACTAACATCATCATCACTATGGGTCCAACTGCTCTCAGACGCACAAATACAGCTTTCGTTTGCTGTTGCTTCACGGCACCAGTGTTGCTCGAAATATAACATGCCAAAGATCTGTTTAAATATTTAAAACTAATTAAAAACATTATTATTATTAAGTTTTAAAACAACTGGTGGTGCATGAGCCTACATCACCTTTTGATGTCCTCAAATCAAAAGAAAAAGAGATTAAATATTTTGAATAAACAAGATGAAGGCTGTCTTTAGGACCATAAAAAATAATAGCTAAAAAAATGAATTCTGCAGGAAAACTCGCATCAGTTACATGGTGATGAGCATTTTCACTTTTGAGTGAAATATTATTCATGGTAACACTTTACAATAAGCTCTCATTTGACAACATAATGCATTAACTAACAATGAGCGATATGATTTTACAGTGTATTATTAACTGTATAAAGGTACAATTGTTCATTGTTTGCTCATGTTAGCTCACTAATGTTAAAGGTACACTATGTAACTTTTTGGCCCTCTAGTGGTTAAAAAACAAAACTGCATGCATTTTGCAGAAGAACGTTGTTTTGGTTGTGCTGATGAATATGATTAGCACACGGCTCATAAAACATTCACTACGAGTCTTCAGAGATATAACCGGTTTAGATGGAAAGAGCTCAAGCTGACTAGCTGAAGACGTTACTGTAGCTTTACACATTAACTCTTTCACCGCCAGCATTTTTTAAGAAAGTTGCAAGCCACTGGCAGTGTTTTTGATAATTTTCACAAAACTTTCATGGCCTCCAGAATATTTTGTTGTATGAATATCTGAACATGCAATGTATCAAAAGAATCATCTGCTTTTAACCCCATGGCACTCTTTTTTTATATCACATATTGTAGCCTTCATCATAAATTAGGTGTCATTCGAAAGCTTACAAACTCAAAATTCATCCTGTGAAATTGAAATTGGACGTTACGTTACCATAGAAACGGTACTAAAATTTTTTTAACAGGCTCCTCCCCTATTGGGCGTCATCAGGTTTCATGTTACAAAATTTATTTTAACTACTTTATAATCAAAACCTTCCCTAATCTTGACAAAATGCATATCATCGTTGGTTTGTTACAGGAGAATGCATCAACAAAATTCAATGGAATGTGTCACCTGGTGGATATTTTTGGTATTACGCCTTAATTAAATCTCAAAGAACTTCAATTTTTTGTGATATCAACTTTAGATTTGGAACACAACTTGGTTAGACTTATGGCTTTGATTTTATAGTAATTTTATAGTAAAAAATATTTTGTAAAATAAATATTTTATATAAAATAAAACAATATTTTGTACAGTACATTTGATTTACAGTAAATTTAAACTTCCATAACTTTTCCATTACATTTTTTGAAGTGCTTACACTTCAGCAATAAACTGCTGAGTGTCTTCTTTAAAACAATCTTAGGTCTATATTCCAAAGCAACCATTTAAGTTTGGATAGTGCATTTTCACGTCTATTCTCAAAAAGAGGAGTGACAGTTAAGGGGTTAAGCAAAAAAAATCTTGTTTTATTTTAGCTTCATGCATTCATTTTTTTTATCAACACTTGAATGTGGGTAAGTTTCATACAAAGCAACATTTTGAGCAAAAAGCTTAGAAAATATCCCCCCCCCCCCCCAAAGAATATAACACGCAGAAGCAATGCTTTTGATCCGGAGATTCAGTATTCTTTCAGAAGATGCGTAATAGCGCCCCCTACCGTATAACAGTGAACTCTGTTAGAGAGCCACATATGGCAGTTTATCTGTTCAGTAAAACACCTTACTCACCTGTTGAGTAATAAAAACACCATCCCCTCCGCGTCACCATTACGACAAATCCCTCAGTTCTCTCCATCTCTGAAAAGCCAAGCTAATGTTGATTCTTGTTTTATTACGAGCTCTGTCTCGTTATCTTTTCTCCAGCAGTCTCTCCTCTGTTACCAGTTTGTTTAAAACGGGTGATTCCCAGGAGGTTGGAGATTTAGAGGCTCCATGTCAATGTTTCTCACTTGTTGTGGTAACTTATGGCAAGCCAAAGTATTCAAAGTATTCACGTTTTCATGGCAAACCACATGTTGGGAATGCGCGTTTTCATGACAAATCACATGTTGGGAATGCACGTTTTCATGACAAATCACATGTTGGGAATGCGCGTTTTCATGACAAATCACATGTTGGGAAAGCACGTTTTTATGGCAAATCACATGTCGGGAACGCACGTTTTATGACAAACCACATGTTGGGAATGCACGTTTTTATGGCAAATTACATGTTGGGAATGCGCGTTTTCATGACAAACCACATGTTGGGAATGCACGTTTTTATGACAAACCACATGTCGGGAATGCGCGTTTTCATGACAAATCACATGTTGGGAATGCGCGTTTTCATGACAAATCACATGTTGGGAATGCACGTTTTTATGGCAAATCACATGTCGGGAACGCACGTTTTATGACAAACCACATGTTGGGAATGCACGTTTTTATGGCAAATCACATGTCGGGAACGCACGTTTTATGACAAACCACATGTTGGGAATGCACGTTTTTATGGCAAATTACATGTTGGGAATGCACGTTTTTATGGCAAATCACATGTCGGGAACGCACGTTTTATGACAAACCACATGTCGGGAACGCACGTTTTCATGGCAAATCACATGTTGGGAATGCGCGTTTTCATGACAAATCACATGTTGGGAATGCGCGTTTTCATGACAAATCACATGTTGGGAATGCACGTTTTTATGGCAAATCACATGTCGGGAACGCACGTTTTATGACAAACCACATGTTGGGAATGCACGTTTTTATGGCAAATCACATGTCGGGAACGCACGTTTTATGACAAACCACATGTCGGGAACGCACGTTTTCATGGCAAATCACATGTTGGGAATGCGCGTTTTCATGACAAACCACATGTCGGGAATGCGCGTTTTCATGACAAACCACATGTTGGGAATGCACGTTTTTATGGCAAATCACATGTCGGGAACGCACGTTTTATGACAAACCACATGTCGGGAACGCACGTTTTCATGGAAAATCACATGTTGGGAATGCGCGTTTTCATGGCAAATCACATGTTGGGAATGCGCGTTTTCATGACAAATCACATGTTGGGAATGCACGTTTTTATGGCAAATTACATGCCGGGAACGCACATTTTATGACAAACCACATGTCGGGAACGCACGTTTTCATGGCAAATCACATGTCGGGAATGCGCGTTTTCATGACAAATCACATGTTGGGAATGCACGTTTTTATGGCAAATTACATGCCGGGAACGCACGTTTTATGACAAACCACATGTCGGGAACGCACGTTTTCATGGCAAATCACATGTTGGGAATGCGCGGTTTCATGACAAATCACATGTTGGGAATGCACGTTTTTATGGCAAATCACATGTTGGGAATGCGCGTTTTCATGACAAATCACATGTTGGGAATGCGCGTTTTCATGACAAACCACATGTCGGGAACGCACGTTTTTATGGCAAATCACATGTTGGGAATGCCCGTTTTCATGACAAATCACATGTCGGGAATGCACGTTTTCATGGCAAATTACATGTCGGGAACGCACGTTTTTATGGCAAATCACATGTTGGGAATGCACGTTTTCGGGACAAGTCACATGTTGGGAATGCACGTTTTCATGACAAATCACATGTCGGAAATGCACATTTTTATGGCAAATTACATGTCGGGAACGCACGTTTTCATGACAAGTCACATGTTGGGAATGCACGTTTTCATGACAAATCACATGTCGGGAATGCACATTTTTATGGCAAATTACATGTCGGGAACGCATGTTTTTATGGCAAATCACATGTCGGGAATGCACGTTTTCATGACAAATCACATGTTGGGAATGCACGTTTTCATGACAAATCACATGTTGGGAATGCGCGTTTTCATGACAAATCACATGTTGGGAATGCAATTTTCATGACAAATCACATGTCGGGAACGCACGTTTTTATGGCAAATCACATGTCGGGAATGTGCACTTTATGGCAAATCAAATGTCGGGAATGCGCGTTTTCATGGCAAATCACATGTTGAGAATGCCGGTTTTCATGACAAATCACATGTTGGGAATGCGCGTTTTCATGGCAAATCAAATGTCGGGAATGCGCGTTTTCATGGCAAATCACATGTTGGGAATGCAGGTTTTCATGACAAATCACATGTTGGGAATGCGCGTTTTCATGGCAAATCAAATGTCGGGAATGCGCGTTTTCATGGCAAATCACATGTTGGGAATGCAGGTTTTCATGGCAAATCACATGTTGGGAATGCGGGTTTTCATGGCAAATCGCATGTCGGGAATGCGCGTTTTATGGCAAATCAAATGTCGGGAACGCACGTTTTTATGGCAAATTACATGTCAGGAATGCGCGTTTTATGGCAAATCACATGTTGGGAACGCACGTTTTTATGACAAACCACATGTCGGAAACAATGTTTCTCTAAGACATCTTTCTTAAAGACGATTAATGACAAGCTATAATTACTGTAAACCACCATAAACCACATGTTGGAAACGCACTTTTTTATGGCAAATCGCATGTCGGGAATGTGCGTTTTATGGCAAATCACACGCCAAGAACATGCATTTTTATGGAAAATCACGTTTCGTGGTCAAATTGCACGCTTTTTACAGGTCAGTGTACAATCAGACGTCTGACCAGGCATATATATGAATACTTTGGCTTGCCATAACAACTAATCTCTGCCACTCCCACACCAGACACGCGTCAAAGCAGCCGGAGCAACTTTATTTACAGATATGACGAGACGTACAGTATGTAATTTCCCAGAAAAAACATCCCGTCAGGTCTAAAATATAAATACTTATACGTGTTTATGTAAATAAGTTATATAGTGTACATTTAACAAATACACCTTTTAAAAAATGTTAGTAAATATTGAAATTAACATGAACTAAAATTGATACTCTAGAAGTATTGTTATTAGTTGTTGTTAACTAAACCTTAAACCTTATTGTAAAGTGTTACCATTTTTATTTAATGCAAAATATAATTTATTTTGAAATATGAGCTGGACATGAGCGTTTTCATGAGATTCATCTGGTAAAAAAAGTTTTTCCTTTTTTCCTCTTTGCACCAAAATCAAAAACATGCCAATTGATTGAACAAATGCTATACATCTTTTCCAATTCCAATTGCAGCTTCAATCTGGCTATTTTCATCATGTGCTCAATGACATCACTTCCTTCAGCTGGTGCCTGAGTTTTGCAGACTCCCTGCGGTCTTTCTCTCCTTCATCCTCCTCCAGCACTGTGAGCGCCGCGTGTGGCAATAATAACAGCAGACCTCTCCAAACGTCGGCACTGTACATTCTTCAACGGAAGATGCTTTTCCGACATTATGCCACATATCTTATGCATGCAAACATCCAGTGATGTGAGAGCAAAGACACTTCCTGTAGCTGTGTGAATAAACACCAACCAAAACCTGTTCTTCAGCCCCTTCTGCAAACACACCGAGACTTTCCAGGACGATGCGAAGCCGGAAAACACCTAGTCGTGCTTGATATATGACTTGTGTATTCACAAGTGAAGAAAGATGATTGACTTTGCTTGGAATAACGTGCACAACGAGATCAGTAGCATGTGTTAAGAGTCTCGTTTTCTTTTCCAAACCACCTAGATCAGCTGAAGCCGGTTTATGTGGATCTTCCAGCAGTTTTAGCAGATGTGTGTCATTATTAGGGGCCTGAAGGACCTAATCAAGGTCTTGTACTTCCTGTGAATTCCTCTAGTTCTTCCTGTGGTCTTGGTCGGCCGCATGAACCCAGACACTCGTAGAGCAGCTAAATATATAGATCTTAATCAAATAAACATGGACCGAATGCGCTACACATGTCCATCCGTCGTGCAAAAACACCAAACATAATGTGACGTTATAAAGTCCCTGGCAATGTGATGCCATTTCTGTGTTTAATGTTGAGAACATTAGTTCTGCTGTGTTTGATTATACATATAACTCTCATAAGCACATTACTCGCAAATAATGTTTCATATGATTATAATTAGGGGTGTTTCTGATGATGAACATTCAATGCATCCACTGCACAGTGTAATAATCAGCTGAAAAAAATAGCAAATTTATGACAATGCACAATGCATAACTTTATTTAGTAAATCAAAATGAGCATTGAGTTGTCATCAGAGCAAATAATTGACACCCCTAATTATAATAATGCTAACAGACTAATATAGTTAATCAGTTAACGCTGAATCAAGGCCAAAGTGACACTAAATTTACACTTTAATAATAATTGTTACTATATAGCACGGAGCACATATACATGATTGAAATATGAATAATTTGCCTTATATGTGGGCATTCCTTCTGTGTCATTATCATTAACTAATATTGTCATATTTGGCGTTAGATACTGTATCATTGGGGACCAAATGTGTGTAAATCTTTGATTTGAAATGAATGGATAAATGAAAGTAACTCAACCGTCTTGTAATAATAATAATAATAATAATAATAATGTCTCATTCATGTAGCATACACCGTCTGTTTATACTATCACTGTATACAAATAAGGCCACATTTATAAATGTGTAAATAGTTTTATTATTTAATGGACAAACTAAAGCTCTGTAAACTCATCACTACAATAGTGAATCATTAAACTGCTATAAAGTGTTTTGTGCCGATTCTTTCTTTCTTAGCAGCATGTGGACAGAAAACACTGCCTTTCTGAGCCAAAATGATCTTACACCAGTTTCAGTATCATCAGTATCAAGAGTAGAATCTGTAGACGTGTGGAGAATTTATTCCTCATAAACAGTGTTGGGGAAAGTTACTTTTAAAAGTAAAGCATTACAATATCGTTACTCCCTGAAAAGATCAAGTTATGTAAATAATTAACGCAACCATGGTACTTGTGCCATTATTTAATGCCTGTAATTACACGCTGTGTGGAATACTTGATTCTGATTGGTCAATCGCGCCATCCAGCGGTATGTTATCCCCCGTTATTACACGGCTCTGCGGAATACTTGATTCTGATTGGTCAATCGTGCATCCAGCGGTATGTTATCCCCCGTTATTACACGGCTCTGCGGAATACTTGATTCTGATTGGTCAATCGCGCCATCCAGCGGTATGTTATCCCCGTTATTACACGGCTCTATGGAATACTTGATTCTGATTGGTCAATCGTGCATCCAGTGGTATGTTATCCCCGTTATTACACGGCTCTGTGGAATACTTGATTCTGATTGGTCAATTGCGCCATCCAGCCGTATGTTATCCCCGTTATTACACGGCTCAATGAAATACTTGATTCTGATTGGTCAATCGTGCATCCAGCGGTATGTTATCCCCATTATTACACGGCTCTGTGGAAAACTCGATTCTGATTGGTCAATCGTACATCCAGCGGTATGTTATCCCCGTTATTACACGGCTCTGTGGAAAACTCGATTCTGATTGGTCAATCGCGCCATCCAGCGGTATGTTATCCCCCGTTATTACACGGCTCTGCGGAATACTTGATTCTGATTGGTCAATCATGCATCCAGCAGTATGTTATCCCCCGTTATTACACGGCTCTGTGGAATACTTGATTCTGATTGGTCAATCGCGCCATCCAGCGGTATGTTATCCCTGTTATTACACGGCTCAATGAAATACTTGATTCTGATTGGTCAGTCGTGCATCCAGCGGTATGTTATCCCCCGTTATTACACGGCTCTGCGGAATACTTGATTCTCATTGGTCAATCATGCATCCAGCGGTATGTTATCCCCCGTTATTACACGGCTCTGCGGAATACTTGATTCTGATTGGTCAATCATGCATCCAGCGGTATGTTATCCCCCGTTATTACACGGCTCTGCGGAATACTTGATTCTGATTGGTCAATCATGCATCCAGCGGTATGTTATCCCCCGTTATTACACGGCTCTGCGGAATACTTGATTCTGATTGGTCAATCGCGCCATCCAGCGGTATGTTATCCTCGTTATTACACGGCTCAATGAAATACTCGTTTCTGATTGGTCAATCGTGCATCCAGCGGTATGTTATCCCCGTTATTACACGGCTCTGTGGAATACTTGATTCTGATTGGTCAATCGTGCATCCAGCGGTATGTTATCCCCCGTTATTACACGGCTCTGCGGAATACTTGATTCTGATTGGTCAATCACGCCATCCAGCGGTATGTTATCCCCGTTATTACACGGCTCTGCGGAATACTTGATTCTCATTGGTCAATCATGCATCCAGCGGTATGTTATCCCCATTATTACACGGCTCTGCGGAATACTTGATTCTGATTGGTCAATCATGCATCCAGCGGTATGTTATCCCCCGTTATTACACGGCTCTGCGGAATACTTGATTCTGATTGGTCAATCACGCCATCCAGCGGTATGTTATCCCCGTTATTACACGGCTCTGCGGAATACTTGATTCTGATTGGTCAATCACGCCATCCAGCGGTATGTTATCCCCATTATTACACGGCTCTGCGGAAAACTCGATTCTGATTGGTCAGTCGCGCCATCCAGCGGTATGTTATCCCCCGTTATTACACGTTATTATTGCGGTCTCGAGCTAATTTGCCTTTAGTAAATCTGGACTTTAGAGTATTATAATATTCTGAGCACTTGCAATATGTCCTGACCACTAGAGCTATAAATGCTATACAAAAGATCTCTTAACATTACAGGTTATATACTCTTTTTATTGAAAGTTGAAAGTAACGTGTTCTGTTAATTTTGTACATTTTATCTGTTACCCGTGAATTTTAATTATTTAGTTATGAGAATTTTAATTAGGTAGTTAAAAAAAATAAGCAAAACAATTAAGCTAAAAAATAACATGCATTTATTACTTAACACATTACTTACTTAACTCATGTTACCCCAACACTGCTCAGAAATAATCAAGGAAAAACATAGCAATGAAAAAACAGAAAGAAATTTATTGAATTGACTTTCAAAGTGAAAGCAACCCGAAACACCCAAAACTGCATTAAGATATTGATATATTTAAAATACATGCACAACATAAAGCACAGATAAAAAAAAAAAAAAAAAAAGACAGGCAAAAGAATGTGCAAAGAAAATTAAGATAGAAATGGCAATCTTTGAACAGCAGTGATTATGAAGACTGAACGTTAATGACCCCTAGAATCCTGTTACTCGCGAGCAGACGGGAAATACTGATCCACCAGCAGAGCCATCGAACATGTCAAAGCATTGAAATCCAATGAACTTTCAGTCATAAAGCAGCAAAGTGAGGCCTGTGCCTTCAAGCCATTGTGTTCAAGGATCAAATAAGAAAATAACATTTCTCAAGGCCGTCTACAGCTGTCAGTCTCTAGTTTAAAAGCATTCGAGGCTGCAGAATATGAAGACGAGATGAATATCTGATGGTCTGAGCTGGATTTGGAAGAGAAGCAGGATTGATATCATCATGTGAACCTGAGGGACGTCTGGAGTCACTCGACAAAGACAGCAGCCATCTGGATTCAGGAAGATCAAGCTCACGCTCAAATACTGCAGTGACACCGTAATGCAAGGAATCCATGAGCACCACCAGTGAAAACCGTCTGGAGAACGGATAGAAGTATTGCAAACATTGTATTATAGTCGCAAAGCTATTTCTACGCCAACAACGAGCCACCGCATTCATAAGGTAATTACATTAACCCCATCAACCTGTCAAAAATGTCATATTTCACCCCAAAATCAACAGAAACAAATTAAGAAATTATGTTTAGCATCAAGAAACATCAGGCAAAATGAACTGACATAATTTTCAAGACGATTAATGAAAAGCTATAATCACTGTAGTGCAAAAAAAATGTATTACAAATAAATTGTATATATTTTTTATAAATGTCTATGTGTGTGTGTGTGTGTGTGTATATATAGGCAAAATTAACTGACATTATTTAAGATAAAGGAAAAGCTGTAATTACTGTAAAGCAAAACAATATTAAAAATAAACTGTTTTAATACATACGTGTGTGTGTGTGTGTGTATATATATATATATATATATATATATATATATATACACACACACACACACATACATATATACACACACACACATTTAAATATAGGCTAAATGAACTGATATTATTTAAGACGATTAATGACAAGCTATAATTACTGTAAAGCAAAAATTGTTAAAAATAAATTGTATATATTTTTTAATAAATGTGTATATATACATACATACACACACACACACACACACTTATTAAAAAATATATACAATTTATTTTAACTTTTTTTTTGGCATATATATGTTTGCTGACTTTTAAATGTAATCCAGTAAAAATTACTGTATTACAATAAGGAGAATCATCACTGAGAATGAGAATTAAAAATAACAATAATCTGAGGGTTAATTGCATTTAATTATCATGAAAAAAAAAAAAGATTTTGCTGTGGGATATGACTCAGACATGTTTTCATTGGTGTTATGCAAATTATGAATTCATTCGATCAAGAAAGGAAAAAAACTTGGGGCATTCAGGAGATTCTTCATTTTTCATAATAAAATCAAATTTGGCAACAAGAGATTCCTCGTCCGCTACAGCAGCGTTTCTAAGGCTGGAGAACAACGTGAGCGAACGACTCTAAAAGAAAAGGCATTTCTTAATGAACCAGCGAATATAAAGGCATCTGTCACTCAAATCGGTCAAATCACGAGATCAACAACATTTGCCACGGCTGGTGATGGTCAGTAAGTGTCATGGTCAAGGCCTCTAAAATATTTCAAAAGGCTCACTAAATCCAATTCCTCAGAAAAACATGATCTAAATCACAGCGTTCACGGTGTGGGACTATCATATCTTATATTATAACAGTGCAGCTTTGGGCCAGCGGTGCTCAGGGCGTCAGTATTTCTCTCTGAGTGTCTCTGTGAGCGTGAAGAAGCCACTAGAACAGTGTGGCGTGGGTTTCTGTGCTGTGAGATCTTTCAGAAGAGACAGAGGTAAAAGCAAAAAGACATGTTTGTGTAGAGAGACAGACGAGGTGAGGTTGTGCTCGATGGATGACGGTCTCAGACCACGTACTGGTAGAGATTGGCCTTCCCGTGATCCGGCGTGGCGAACGGACTGAGCCAGGCTACAGAGAACGGGTGACCGAACACCACCTTCATGTTCATCCACTTGGACCGCTTGGCCCATCTTCGCTCTTCTTTCTTCAGCTGCTCGATTCCCTGCGAACGGAGAGATTCACAGTCTCAGAGCGAGAGTTTGATTTGATGATTTCTGTGTGCAGTGTTAATCCATTTAAACGCTTTCTACAGCTGGGAACTAAGATGACACGCCCTTCTCACATGGACTGATATCTGTGTCATATTCATAAATCAATACAATAGGATTCGTGGATCTCGAATAGTGGAAGATGGACAAAGCAAGAGATGTTTATTCAGTGACATGTTATTAAAGTTAAAAAGCTCATTTTTGTTACTTTAAATCAAATAAAACCTAACCCAAATATTTCATATATTAATTCAGCCAAGGAAACATTTCTCATGTTCATTTAGTTTAACTTAATGTACTAAAGTAACTAAAACATATAGACATAAAAAAACACTAAAAATGACTAAAACTTTAACTATAATTAAAATGAAAATAGAAACATAAAAATAAAAACGAATTCAAATAATATTATCTGATATGATACTAAAATGACTGCTTTTCATAAGACATTATTGTATTGGTTATTTTAGTATTATTCATATACTATTACAGTTTTATTAATATTTTGAATTCGTTTTTATTTTTTACATTTTAATTTTAAAGTCTTAGTATTTTTTTTGTTTGTCATTTTTAAACTGTATGTCTATAGTTTTTATCATTTTATTTCAGTTTTTACATTTTTTAAAAATTTATTTAATTTTAGAACTTCAAATGAAAAGGAAAACATAATAGTATCTCAATGATAGTAAAATCACTGCTTAATTCACAAAATTATATTCATAAGACATTATTTTACTTATTTTATTGGTTATATTTTGAATTAGTTTGTATTTTTTCTTTTTTTTTTCAATTTTTAAGTCTTAGTAATTTTGTTGTGTGTCATATTTAAACCATATGTCTATCGTTTTATTAATTTTATTTCAGTTTTAGTTCTTTACATTTTTTTAAATGTAATTATTTAATTTTAGAACTTCAAATTAAAATGAAAATAGAAACATAAAAATAAAAACTATTGAAATACTATAATAGCATCTCAATGACAGTAAAATCACTGCTTACATTTTTACAAAATTATATTATTATTTTGGTTATTTAAGGATCATTCATATACTATTATAGTTTTATTAATATTTTAAATTAGTTTTTATTTTTTCCATTTTAATTTTAAAGTCTTATTAATTTTGTTGTTTCTCATTTTTAAACTATATGTCTATATTTTTTTTAAATTTTATTTCAGTTCTAGTTTTTTTTAATTAATTGTTTATTTCTTTAATTTTAGAACTTCAAATTAAAATGAAAATTAGAAATGATTCCTTAGCAACTAGCTGAAATAAAAAAGGTTTTATTTGATAATAATTAATGTTATTAATTTTATTTTTTATAATTAATGTTTATTTTATTTCAAACAACAAAAATGTTGTTTTTTTATGATTTAAAATACCCCTATTATGCTATATAAAATGTGTTGTTTTGGCGTCTCCTACAACAGGTTCACATGCATCAAAGGTCAATAAACACTCATAATATCCACTGCTCATCTCTCAGAGTGTCTGAAACGGTTCGATAAATGAATCAATCTCTCTAAACCCCGCCTTTCTGAGAGCTGCTCTGCTCTGATTGGTTGGAAACTAAATGCTCATTAGCATATCTGAATTTCAGCTCTTAATGACGGCGTGGGTTTCACTGTATCAATCTCATCGCAGTGGATTTGCTTTGGCAGCAGAAAACAGCGTCTTCTCCACATGAACACCACCAACCAAACTCTTCCAGTCTCAACAACTACAGTGATTGAGGGCGGGGCAAGTAGATGCTGTTCAGCCAATCAAGAGCATATGCTGGCATTATGCAAATTAGTTACATTGTTACATAAGTACGTAACAAGGAAGTGAGACTGGAATTAGACGACTCGTTTCAGGCAGTTCAGAAACAATTCTTTCTAAGAGACAATAACTTTATTTGAAACTTTGCAGACGTTTTACATTCATAAACGGGTAATAACAGCGGCACTTTAAGTTGCAGTTAAGGCACTTACGGTCTCGTCGTTACAGATGGAGTGCACCTGCGTCCCGAACATCACAGAGGTGAAAATGAGGAAGAGCAGACCCTCAAAGCACAGGAGGATGAGGAGGATGACGGTCGCCGGAGGAGAGAAGGAACTGCACTCTGAGGACAGGAAACAGGAAGCTCTAAACTCATGGGCCAATCAGAGAGCTCCGTTACAACACAAGCAGCCAATCATTTAGCAGCACTCTGAGGGCAAATCAAAATCACTCACTTGCCCAGTCTTCTTCAAAACAGAAGATAAAATGGAAAGCCACCATCATGAGAGCATGAAGGGAAATCAAAGCAATGTACATCTGGAGAAGAGACAGGAAACAGAACGGGTTATTGAGATACTATTATCGTTTTTATTAACATTTTGAATTTTATTGTATATGTTCAGTTTGTATTTTTAAATATTTCTATTTAATTTTTTGTAATTGGCAACACATTTCAATAAGTTCTCATGTGTTGATATTAGTTAATGTATTAACTAAAACTAACAATGAGCTAAATATTTTCTTATTAAACATTTTATACAGTGCATCAATTAATGTTAACAGATACAATTTTTTATATTAAAAATGTATTAGTAAATGGACGAGACAAAAAGGGACAACATTTTTTAAAGTACTTAATTCAACAGTTTTTGCTCTGGTACTGACTAGTGAAATAACAAATAATAAATAATAAATATTGGTACAGTGACAACCATGCCACAAAACCAAGCAAAACTCATCATTATTTAAATCTGTGTGTAGTTGTGATGAAACTCACGGTGAAAAGCACAAAGTATTTTTGGTTGTTCTCTCCCACACAGTTGTTGACCCAGGGGCAGTGATGGTCCATCTTTTTGATGCAGCGTTTACACACACTAGACAGAGCAGACACACACATTTTCAGGAAACTAGCTCTGAATTTAAAGGCACAGTCGAGGTTCTGTGTGTAAGTGTGTAAGTAAGTGAGTGTGTGTGAGAGTGAGTGTGTATACGTGAGTGTGTGTGAGCGTGTACATGAGAGAGTGTGTGTATTTGAGTGTGTGTGAGAGTGCGTGTCAGTGAGTGAGTGTGTGTGCTTGTTTGTGTGTGTGTGACTGTGACTGTATGCATGTATGTGTGTGTGTGTGTGTGTGGCTGTATGTGCGTGTGTGTGTCAGTGAGTGAGTGTGTGGCTGTGTGTATGTGTGGCTGTGTGCGTGTGTGTGGCTGTGTGCGTGTGTGTGAGTGTGGCTGTATGTGTGTGTGTGTGTGTGTGTGTGTGTCAGTGAGTAAGTGTGCTTGTTTGTGTGTGTGAGTGTGGCTGCATGTATGTGTGTGTGTGTGGCTGTATGTGTGTGTGAGTTTGTGTGTGTTCGTGTGTGCATGTATGTGTGAGTGAGTTTGTGTGTGAGAGAGTATGTGAGTGTCCGAGAGTGTGTGTGCGTGAGTTCATGTGTGAGTGTGTGAATTCACAAGAGAGTGAGTGTGTGTGCGTGAGTGTGTGTGTGTGAGCGTGCAAGAGTTTGTATGTGACAGTATGTGTGTGTGTGTGTATGTGTGTGAGAGAGTGAGCATGTGCGAGAGGGTGTGTGTGACAGTATGGGTGTGTGTGAGTGAGTGGGTTTGTGCGTGTATGATAGAGTGTGTGTGTGAGAGTGTGCGCGTGTATGACAGAATGTGTGCGTGTGTGTGTGTGTGTGTGTGTGTGTGTGTGTGTGTGGTTACCTGCAGTGATGAGCTCGATCAGGTTTGATGCTGCAGCATTTAGGACACTTATACACCACCTGTCCAGGCTTGAGCTGCAGACTCTCGATAAACTCCTTAGTGGCGTTTCCCTTTGGAACGGCTCCCTGAGGGCAGAGGAAGAGGAACAGGTCAAAACCTCTGAACCATTATAATATTACTATCGTCATTTTTTTTTTTTTTTAGTAATTATTACTTTTATTATTTAAAAGTCATATTGATATATTATAGGCCAAATTGTGCAGCCCTACAAACAAGCACAGCAAACCTGGATCTTTATTTAGTTTATTAATAAAAAATGTATGCGCAGTTCCTGGTGTGTCTGTTTCATGTTCAGAGACACTATAAGTCAGTCACTGGTAGTTTCAAATCATTGATCTGTTTGAGTCGCAAATCACTTGAGTTCAGGGCGGGGTTATCTGTGACTGACCAATCAGAGAAAAAGGGGAGTTTTATTTTGCATGAAAATTCTTATTTTTCCTAATTCATTTAGTAACACAAAAGGCAAAGAAATGACATACTTCACCTATAAACATCAAGTAAGCTCCAATTGGCTGCAATTCTGTCACTTCATTCTGCATTTCAGGGCAGAAACATCAAGAACAATATCTATAACTATATTAGCATCCTTATCCTATAACCCAATATAATAAAATATCTGAAGCACTCCCATTATTAATTTCCCGCAGAATAGACACGATACCAGCGGCTCTTCTCTCTCTCATCTCTCCGACAGCGAGTGACACAAACCCGCCTCTCCTCACTCACTCGCTTCATTTGCTCCGGATGAATATTGTTGCTGTTACAGGGCTTGAATTTCGGCGTGGGATTGCGCATAATTTTACTCATTCCCGCAGATTTTGTGCTCACACCCAAACTGCGCACATAAAGCCCCTCTCAGCACTAAATAGAGTTATTTTTCGCTGCTTATTGCACTTAAACAGTCGAACACGCACAAAATAATGTCTACATGCCGGTCTTGGTGAGTATTCACGTAAACACAGTCCAGGGCTCCAGACTAACACTTGAGAACAGTGGCACCAGGAGGTGGAAAATTTATCATAAAGTTAATTTAATCATAAAATTATACACTCACACTCACTCTCACACACACACACACACACACACACTCTCTCTCTCTCTCACACTAGCCTCAAATGATTTAAATGCATTAGTTAGGGTCCTATGAAATCCATTTTATTTTTTCCCAAATTAAGTGCAGTTGATAATAATATTACGTTTGTTTATTGGAAACTTAATGCTTAGCTTGAATTGCTATGCAGATAAAATTTACTTTTATTAACAACAGTAATGTACAAAAACCTCATTTTTATAGGGAAAATGTAAATATTCTACTTTTCTTAAATGTACTATTGTTCTTCACACTGAACTGACGAACGGCAATCCACCTGTCACTCAAAGTGGCCACGCCCTTAATTATGCAGAACTTTAAGGCTTTATATAATGTAAACGGATGAGTTATAAAAAAATTCACCCCCCTCACAGTTGTCATGAAGGGCAAAATTAGCCGTATAGACCAAAACCACAATTTGTACCAGGCTGTAAACGTGTTTTTCTGCTGTAAAGTTGGGCTTTTTAACATGGAGCTCAATGAGATTCTGCTCCCTTCTGGAGCCTGTCTCTAGTGGGCAGTCAATGAATTGCACTTTAAGTCACTTCAGTATTGGCTTCAAGAGAAACTGGGGGAGGTTGCCGCTTGTTTTTCCCATATATTAAGGAGTGGAAATGGCTAAGAAGTCAATAAGTGCTCCTCTGTCGCCATCTACTGGTTATAGTGGTAATTTTTAAAATAAAAGTGCTGTTTTGCCACAAATTTTATTAATTCGTTATTAATTCAGCGGTGAATTCAAACCAAGGTTATTTTCGTAAACGAAAACTGAAACTAAGACTAAAACTATTGGTCAAAAAACATTTTCGTAAACTGAAATAAAATGTAAAAATCATAATAAATGAAAAACTAAAACTAAACGAAACTAACAACAGTTACTGAAGTTCTCATATGTAACAGAAATGGCAGCTCTCATCAGTTGGGCACTTAACTGATCTAACAAAATGTTGTCGCACCAGCAGGAAAAAAGGTTGCAAAATGTGACCATTTGGTCACAGTCTGGAGCCCTGCAGTCAGTTCTGTTTTAAGTGAACGTAAACAGTTGAGAAAACGCGCGTGTAACAGTGTAGTGGATCCGTGCGTCAGGTCTTAAAGTGACAGCAGCCTAATAAACCTGCTGATGAGATAATATTAAAAATATGTATCTATATGGCAGTTTTTCCTCATGGTATCGGTCAAAACTGTGGCCAGTGGAAATGCTGAGTGGCTAGTAACTTTAGAAAACCACTAGCCACAGTGACTGGTGAGCGAAAAAGTTCATGTCAAGCCCTGTTTATAGCTATCGATCTTAGACCAATAGATCAGAGTGTCAGCATGTCCGTAATGTAGTGTTTATCCATAAACGTGTTTATTGTAAATGTGCGCTTTCGCTTTACATGCTCAAGTTTTTTAAAGTCTAATAGATTCTGATTGGCTATCAATGTTTTTATCCTTCTATAAAATCCTTCTGAAAGTGATTCTAATGATAGAAAATGTTGCCTATGAATAGTATTGCGCGCCTTCTTATCAAACCTGCCACAGCTATGATCAACCTCTCCTCCGTTTTGCTTGGGAACTAATGTGCTCGGAACCAAACTTTACAGGACCCGTTCTCTGGGATCCTCTCAAGCGGAGCACTTCTACATTCCGATTGGTTGCCGCCGAACCGCTTCATAGCTCATTACCATAAAGTTGACCTGATTTCAACTCGTCCAAGACGCGCCGCGACGCTCTCGCCGCCGGCTCCCATTGAAAATGAATGACTTCTGGCCACTTTGACGCTCTCGCGGGCGGCGATGTGAACACACAGTTAGAGTGATTATTTAAATTCTATGGTTATAGTTATCGTTCTTGGTGTGAACGGGCCTGGATACATGTCGCATCACGCCTGATCAGGACTGCTGTGTGTGTCACTTACCGGGTCGGTGCACATGGCTTTGAAGTGTGACGCCAGCGCGAGGAAGGCCAGCCCGTTAAACAGGGCGCCGTTAATGATGCTGTACACCACATTCTTAGCCGGCAGCAGCATTACGAAGACCACCACGAACTCGGCGTAGAACACCAGCATCCACGTGATCACGCCGCACACAATGCCGCAGCCGTCCCGGATGAACCACATGTCGTCGGCCGAGTGGGTCCGCGGAGGGGGCGGGGCGCAGTGCTCCGGGCGCAGATATCCGGCCTGCCGCTCGATGTCCCGACTGCGGTTAGCTGGGGAACTCTTCATCCTTCCCAACGGGAAGCACCCACATCCTCCTCCAGAGACAGAAAGACAAACGTGTTAAATTCAAATTCGACATCTCTTCTCTGATGACGAGGGCGGGGCAACCAGATCCACCAATAGCAAACCACCACCAGCCAATCAATTCCCCGCAAAATCAAGCACCGCACTACATTTGTTCTTGTTTGTGAAGCGTTTAACTCGGATACACGTCACAATAGGGAAGAAAAAATTATCTAAACTGTTTCATGCTGACTTTAACATAATTAGATGTGGTCTTTTGATTCATTTTGCAATTCATGTTTATACAGCCTATATATATATATGTGTAGCACAGCACTATTTGCATGTATAAATAAGAAAGTAGAGCTTAATTGATGTTAAAAATAGTTAAGTGCAATAAACTGTCAAATATAACTCAGAAAGTCATGTCTCTCAGCATGCAATCGCGAATTCAGTTCTCATTCACGCGTTATTGCGCTGGAATGGTTGAATACACATGCAATTATGTCAAAATGCCCATATTCATGTAAACAGTCGGTTATGTCTCAAGTGAAAGTAAACAGTTGCGTGTAAACCGGATGTGTATCAGTATAATAGATCCGTGCGTTCTCTAATAAGCCTAATAAACCTTCTGTCAAATCAAACAAAAGAGAAAATAACTCGCTGCTCTTGACTGAATAACTTTTGTAGCTTTAATAAGAATACATTTATATTTAATTCATTACATTTTATTATTCCATGTCTGTTCTATTTCTAGCTACATGTTAAATAAACCTATTGTACCTGAAAAACTTAATTAGTTTAATTCATATTTTTGTTATATAATAGCAAAAATAAAATAACTATATATTGTGATATCATTATCGTGAAATAATATTTCTCATATTATGAAATAAGATTTGTGTCATATCGCCTAACCCTATATATATATATATATATATATATATATATATATACACACACTCACCTAAAGGATTATTAGGAACACCGGTTCAATTTCTCATTAATGCAATTATCTAATCAACCAATCACATGGCAGTTGCTTCAATGCATTTAGGGGTGTGGTCCTGGTCAAGACAATCTCCTGAACTCCAAACTGAATGTCAGAATGGGAAAGAAAGGTGATTTAAGCAATTTTGAGCGTGGCATGGTTGTTGGTGCCAGAAGGGCCGGTCTGAGTATTTCACAATCTGCTCAGTTACTGGGATTTTCACGCACAACCATTTCTAGAGTTTACAAAGAATGGTGTGAAAAGGGAAAAACATCCAGTATGCGGCAGTCCTGTGGGCGAAAATGCCTTGTTGATGCTAGAGGTCAGAGGAGAATGGGTCGACTGATTCAAGCTGATAGAAGAGCAACTTTGACTGAAATAACCACTCGTTACAACCGAGGTATGCAGCAAAGCATTTGTGAAGCCACAACACGCACAACCTTGAGTTGGATGGGCTACAACAGCAGAAGACCCCACCGGGTACCACTCATCTCCACTACAAATAGAAAAAAAGAGGCTACAATTTGCACGAGCTCACCAAAATTGGACAGTTGAAGACTGGAAAAATGTTGCCTGGTCTGATGAGTCTGGATTTCTGTTGAGACATTCAGATGGTAGAGTCAGAATTTGGCGTAAACAGAATGAGAACATGGATCCATCATGCCTTGTTACCACTGTGCAGGCTGGTGGTGGTGGTGTAATGGTGTGGGGGATGTTTTCTTGGCACACTTTAGGCCCCTTAGTGCCAATTGGGCATGGTTTAAATGCCACGGCCTACCTGAGCATTGTTTCTGACCATGTCCATCCCTTTATGACCACCATGTACCCATCCTCTGATGGCTACTTCCAGCAGGATAATGCACCATGTCACAAAGCTCCAATCATTTCAAATTGGTTTCTTGAACATGACAATGAGTTCACTGTACTAAAATGGCCCCCACAGTCACCAGATCTCAACCCAATAGAGCATCTTTGGGATGTGGTGGAGGGGGAGCTTCGTGCCCTGGATGTGCATCCCACAAATCTCCATCAACTGCAAGATGCTATCCTATCAATATGGGCCAACATTTCTAAAGAATGCTTTCAGCACCTTGTTGAATCAATGCCACGTAGAATTAAGGCAGTTCTGAAGGCGAAAGAGGGTCAAACACAGTATTAGTATGGTGTTCCTAATAATCCTTTAGGTGAGTGTATATAAAATTATACACAGTACACACACATTATGTAAACACAAATACACTGTAAGCCTAAATAAATAAAATATCCGTACAAAGGCTCAAAAGAATAAATAACAACCTTCAAAACACAAAACAACCATATCAATGAGCATAATGTTATAATAAATTATATTTATGAATTAAATCCAACAAAACCCTTGCTTTTTTATTCTTAATTTTTGACAGGGTTATTTTTTTTAAAACTACAAACCGAGGGGAGACATGAAAAACCTACATTTGTGGATAAAATACTTAGCTTGATTAAAAAAAAAAAAAAAAGTAATACAAGACAAATACACAAACTATCACATATTATACACACACTCACCGTGTTCTGTTTCTCCTCCAGCCGCGCGCGACTGCGCTTTAAATGATGAATTATCAATCCGTTTACACACTGATGACTTGATGTAGTGATGTAATGTTTATGTGCTGTATGTATGAGCAGAACGATTGTGTTTTTGTGTAAATTATTGCTCCAGTTTTGTCAGGTGAGGCGCGACAACCAGGAAGTTTCGGTTGCTGGCGTCACACACCCAACACAGTCCGACTCGGCACTTCCGCTCCCGAATATTACAAAATAAAAGTCGCTTAAAAATAATTAAATATTAAAATGTTTCTTTTTTTTTGGCGTTGTAAACGCGCGTTTGTGTATAAAAGTGTCATACGAATATATGGATTTTATTTAAAAGTGTTAATTGTTCAGTAAACTTTCTTTACGGGAGGAAACATTTTGTGATAGCAGTTTATAGAGACGACAAACAATATGCTATGTCGTATATAAATAATGATATAAATAAAAAAGTACTATTTGTGTGAATGTAGCAGACTTTTATGCTAGCAAAAGTGGCGGGTGCGCGCGCTGCGGTTCCCCTCACGCGCATCCGGCAACATGTCGGCAGCTGAGCGCGCGCTCGAGGTGAGAAACACAACACACAATAAAACACACATTTACATGTGCATGCTTAATTACAGTCGTGCATCTGCATAATTAAGGTTGCGTTATGAATGTGTATTCCCCAAATGGAGATATAACGACGCTTTCATTCAATGCTTTTCATATGCTGCTTCTGTACATGCACAAGATATGCGGCTTTTGTGATTTATTGCATATATGCATTGATACTGTCAGCTGTGTTAGCTGCTAAAATATTATGCATGTGAAGTGTATGACCTCTTATTATCAGTTCACTGCAAATAAAACATTCATAAATGTTTACATATTTAATTTGACCAAGTTTCCTCTTTAAAACTTGAACTTATTTGTGGTTATTGGTTACAGTAGCTAGAAACCGTCAGTGTTGATCATATGTGAGTGTGTTTATGGAGTATGTCATGTTTAACTGTATGTTTTTGATGCTGTTGCTCCAGACCCCATCAGATGATGAGATCTCTCCTCAGTCCAGGCATGAAGGTGAGGCTCTCACTCGTTTATATTAGAGATGCACAGAATATATCAGGGATTGGACACTGTTTTTCCTGTATCAGCATTAGAAAGCTGATTTTAGCAGTGCTTCAAACAGGATCTGTCCTAACGTTTATTAAAATATTTTGATGCCTGATTTTATTTGAACCGTGTTATTTAATTTTATTATTAATTTGAAAGTGTACAGGCGTATAACACGAGGCATTAAAGGCATTAAAATTCTGTCATCATTTACTCGCCCTCAGGTTGATCCAAACCTGTATGATTTTCTTTCTTCTGCTGAACACACACACACACACGTGCACAAACATACTCACTCACTCACTCACTCACTCACACACACTCCCTCACATACAAAATACACACACACTCCCTCACATACAAAACACACACACACTCCCTCACATACAAAATACACACACACACACACACTCCCTCACATACAAAATACACACACACACACACACATACTCTCACATGCACTCACTCACTCACACACAAACTCACTTACACACACTCACTCACATACACACACAAGCACTCACTCACATACACACACACTCCCTCACGTACAAAATACACACACACTCCCTCACATACAAAATACACACACACTCTCACATACAAAATACACACACACATATACACACACTCCCTCACATACAAAATACACACACACTCTCGCTCTCACACACTCACAAACATACTCTCACGCACACACTCACTCACATACACACATTTACTCACAAAATACACACACTCACACACTCACTCACACACACACTCACTCACATATACACACACTCACACACACACACACTCACTCACATACACACACACACTCACTCACATACACACACACACTCACTCACATACACACACACACTCACTCACATACACACACACACTCACTCACATACACACACACACTCACTCACGTACAAAATACACACACACTCTCTCACGTACAAAATACACACACACATATACACACACACTCCCTCACATACAAAATACACACACACTCTCGCTCTCACACACTCACAAACATACTCTCACACACACACATTTACTCACAAAATACACACACTCTCACACTCACTCACACACACACTCACTCACATATACACTCACTCACATACACACACACACACTCACTCACATACACACACTCCCTCACATACAAAATACACACACACTCTCTCGCTCACACACACACACTCACACACACTCACACACATTCACTCACACACACACACACTCACACACATTCACTCACACACACACACACACACTCACACACATTCACACACACTCTCACAAAATACACACACACTCTCTTCCACACACACACACACATTCTCATGGGTGAGTAAATTATGAGCTTTGGGTGAACTTTCCCTTTAATATTATTTTGGTACCGCCTTCAATAACAGTTTTTATTAAATAACTGCCATCAGCCTGATTAAGCTGATTTTTATGAGAAATTAAATTTGGTTTTCTATCATTTGTTGCACATTATCAGATTGTTATGCCTGATTTCACTTGGAGCATGTAAAACTCAAGACTGAAGCATCTGATTATTTTATAAGAGGCAGAATTGTTTAGATTTATAATAAATAAAATTTTTGGATCTCTGCTTCTCTATTAATTGTTATTATTCAGGGTTTCCGCTGGCCTGTAAAAAGTCTTAATTTGACCTTCCACAATTAAAGGCCTTAAAAATGTTTTAAATTGGATCAGAAAGTCAGTATCATGGCATTAAATTAGGGCGCTATGAATTCTGCGATGCAGAAAATGTGGACTGAATTGTAGAATCCATTCATAAAAATGGAATTTACTGTAGAATGCAGAATGTCAGGAAATTTGTCAAATTCTGGATGAATAAATCAAAAGTAGGTCAAAACACTTAAAGGGACAGTTCACCCAAAAATGACAATTCTGAATCATTGACTCGCCCTCATGCCGTTCAAACCCGTCAGACTTTCCTTCATCATATAAAGCCATCGAGTCTCTTCAGAACATAATCCGCTCGATCCGTGTGGATCAGTTTTCCGATCTCTTTATGAACTTTCTGAAGCGTCAGTGGAAGTTGCTTAGACTGTCAATGGAGGGACAGAAATCTCTCAGATTTCATTAGAAATATCTTCATTTGTGTTCTGAAGAATTGAACAAAATTAAGTGAGTTTATGCTTAAAACAAGAACAAATATCTTTTTCATTTGAGCTAAGTTGATTTTTATGACCATATTTGTTCTTGTTTTAATCATAAAATCACTTTCACAAGATCACAAGATTTCTTATATTCTTATCTATTTTTTGTCAAATTAATTAAAGGGCACATAACACACACAGTTTCTGCCAGTCTCATGTTAATCTTGAGTATCTATAGAGTCGTATTACATCCTTCATATCTCAAAGTCTTTAGTTTTATCATATTTATAAAAGACAGATAAGCTGTACCGATTCTTTCTGAAAACAGCCAAGCGTGGAGCTAAAGAGACACAAGCGCACACACACACACACACACACAAGTACACGCACAACACGTCATCGCATCATAGACTCTCTATTCGTTCCGGTTAAATCACAAAATTAAATGTACACAAACGTGTCCCTGCTCTTGATGCAGAATCACTGATGAACACTTTTGGTTTTAATGAGAATAACAACAATACGACAGTGGATTCGAACTGAACCTCAGACACGCTCGCCAGACAAACGCTCTGGACCATTAAGGCACACAAGCAGTTCATGTGAATCTATGTGAAGAATCCCGGGACTGACAATATTGTGTTACGCTATAGTTCGGAGATGTAACGTATCACGTTAAACATGACTTCTCATGACACTCACCCACTCTTAAAAACAAAGTTACGCCATTGGATCACTTTATGGATAACTCTCGATTCACTATAGATTGGTGTTGTTCACATTATATGCACTTACGCGCAGATTGCCAACAAAACACACACATTTGATGCAGTTTCACTCACCGCCTGCAACGATCTGCAAATCCAACGGGTTTTGCTTATAAAACATCCGTCACCAAAAACGCGGGGAACACACTTAAAACACAAACTGCATCCACTGTTCCCTTAACGCTGGGTTATTTGGGAAGCTGAACAAGGTGATCTTTCCCTCACACCACAAACACACTTCTTTAGTGACATTGTTAGAAAAATCCTTCTCGACTTGCGTGACCCGAACGATGGGCGCGCTCTCTCCTGCTCTGGTGTGTGCGCACGCTTTTCCGGGAGAAGTGCCCATACAAGGATTTTCCGCCCTTTATGATGTCATACAGGGCCATACTCGAAAAAAACTTTCCGAAACTATTCCGAGTGTATTTGGCACAGAAATACTCCGTCATACGTCCAACTCATTTTTTTTCACGTTTAGCACGAGAATCAACTCTTTAACAGTGTAAATAAGCATGAAATAGCATTAGACATTAGCATCAGACATTAGCAATTGGAAATTGTATTTTCTAATTGTGACACTAATACAACTCATTGTGTGCTTAGACATTTACATTTAGAGGTAAATTTAGAGCCTTTAGAGAACATATTGACGTGTTGTGTTCCCTTTAATTTATTCCTTAATTTTTCTTTAATTGGTCTTAAGGTTTTAAGTTTCATAAAACCTGCAGAAACCCTGTTATTCTAATCGTGCTGTGTTTGTCCTGTTAGCGGAGCCAACTCCACCTGTAAAGGGAAAACAGACGGACGATCTGACGGGACGTCAGGATGATGGACGTCCCGCCGCGTCCACTAAAACACTCACAGGTGAGTCGTGCGTGCAGGTGCTGATCACGTCTTCAGAAATCGCTTACTTCCCTGCTATATAGTAGGTATGTGACAAAAGAAGTGTCTGAATTCACAGAACTCATAAAAGAGTAGGGAAACACTACCCGGATGAGTGCAGTTGTGTGTCTCCTCACAGGCGGTAAAAGCGCGACTCCCTCCACCTCGTCCCTCTCGTCGCCGGCGTCTGGCAGAGCTAAGATGAGCGTCTGCGGTCCCGGCAGTAAGATGGCTCCATCATCATCCTCCTCCTCGTCCTCCTCGTCCTCCTCATCTTCATCTCTGTCTTCAGCCAGTCCTCCGGCTAAAGTCCACCGTGCACGCAAGACCATGAACAGACCGCCGTTCCCGCAGGTTCTTTCATTGGCTATGAACACTCGGTCACGCTGAGCTCGGGCAGATGTAATAAACCCTGATTCTCCTGTGTCTCTGAGCAGATCAAGTCTATAGAGTCGACTGCACAAGCCACGCCTGAGAAGCCCATCAGCGGCAGGAAGACACACACTGAAGGTCAGAAACCTTGCATTATCTTATTCTGTGTCGTTTATTTGGACATGTGAATAGTGGCGGTGCAAATGTTGTTCTCTGTGTGTAGTGGTGAAGAAGCGTAAGGTGTGTGTGGAGTCTGACGCAGGAACTCCAGAGAAAGTGCCGCGGCCCCAGACGGAGGTGTGTGTGTGTGTGTTTCACTCTCAGCACTTCTGCTTCAGTTGTGCTCTTAAATACAATGTGAAGATATAGATATCATGTGATCAAATCACTGTTCCACACGCCTGGGATGCATTGTTGATTTTATAAAATGGTATTAATAGCAATATGATAAAAATACCAATGTTCAATAAATAAGTAATATTAATAATATTTTTTATTATTATTAATATTATCTTAAAGCATAGCAGTAAAATATCCCAGTGTTTAATAAATACATCAAATTAATATTAATAATAAATAATAATATTATTGTTGTTGTGAATAATAATAATAATAATAGCTGTTGGTGTTATTTATATTATTATTATTATTATTATTATTAATTTATTTATTGATCATTGCCTGGAATCCATTGTTACCAATAAATAAACAACAATAATAATATTTAATCTTTTATTATAGCAATATGATAAAATATACCAGTGTAGTAATTAATTATTAACAATTATCATTATTTTTAATTATTTTATTATTATTGTTGTCGTTGTTGTTGTTAATAATTATAATAACAATAACATTATTATTATTTTATGTAATTCTGGTAATGGCAATATGATAAAAGATACTAATGTTCAATAAATAAATATTATTAATTATTGTTATTGGTGTTTTTATCATAGCAATATGATAACATAACATTGTTCAATAAACAAGTGAATAATAATAATAATAATTTTAATTATTTTGATTATCTTTTATCATAGCAATAAAAGATTATTTTCAGTGTTTATTAAATAAATAAATTAATAATTGTTGTTAATAATAATAATAATAATAGCAGTTGTCATTATTAATATTATTATTCATTTATTTATAGAACATCGCCTTAAATGTATTGTTGATTTTGACTTTTGATTTTTGACTGGTAATGGCAATATAATAAAAGATACTAATGTTCAATAAATAAATAATAATAATAATTATATATTTTTTTATTGTTACTGATGTTTTTATCATAGCAATATTATAACATAGCATTGTTCAATAAATAAATACATATGTTATTGATAATAATAATAAGTATTTTTATAAAACATTGGTAATGGCAATATAATAAAATATACTAATATTCAATAAATAAATAATAATAATTTATTATTAATCATTTTTTTTAATCATAGCAATATAATAACATATAGCATTGTTCAATAAATAAATACATTTAATAATAATAATAATGATTATTATTAAGTATTATTATTATTATTATTATTATTGTAAGTAATAATAATAATAGATAGTCTGTGTTAAAGGGATAGTTCACCCAAATATAAAAATAACGAGCTTCCGGCGGTCAGCGGTACGCAAGTCGATTTCGTCTGAAAGAAGAATGTCATACACACCTAGGATGACTTGGGGTAATTTTCATTTTTGGGTGAACTATCACTTTAAGTTGTCAATTTGTATTGCCATTTGTACAAATTCAATTGTAGCTCATCCCGTCATATTTTAGAGGCCTAACTGTGTGTTTTCTAATGAACAGTGACAGCTTTGATCCCACTGCTTATCATAATTCATGTGATATTAGCATGTATAAATACTTAACTGTGTTTTTCTCAGCTTCCACTGACCACGTCTCCAGCGATGGGGAAGGTGGAGCCAGTTGCCACGGCAACCAAAGAGCATCACAGTGGTTGGCTGGAGGATCTTGATGAGGAGGCAGATGAGGAAGATTTCCACCTGCTCTACAACAGTTACTCTGGAGACGATCTGATTTACTCCGACAGCAAGGTGAGCACGTCCCTGCGATCGCACATGATTCACAGAGACTAACGGCTGCTGGAGCTCTGAGACACTTGTGCTTTTATTTTGCAGTCAGATGATGGGATGGCAGAAGAGGCGGGGCATCTATCTGATCATGTGAGTGTTTCTAACCAATCAAGTGAAAGAAACCACAGATACTGTTTTTTTATTGGTTGATATCTAGAAAGCAGGATGGCTGATATTATTATGGAAACTTATATATTTATAATAACTTATAATTAAAATAATGTGACTTCCAGGCCTGAAAAGTCATGGAAATTAAAAAAGAAAAATTATAATTGGGCCTTAAAAATGCATAATTTTTTAAATAAAATTAACATTTTGAAAGTAAAAAAAAAAAAGGAAGTCTTAAAATATATATATATAAATACTTAAATAACATGGAAATTAAAAAAGAAAAATAATAATAAATTAGGCCTTAATATAATTTTTAAAAATAAAATATTAAAAGGTCTTAAGTTAAAAATAAAAAAAAGTAAGGCTTAAAAAATAGTTTTTTTTATCAAAATGTAAAAAGTAATGGAAATTAAAAAAGAAAAATATTAATAAATCAGGCCTTATTGTCTATGAATTAAAAGTGTAATTGGTGCAAAGTCATTACAATTTATTTGTCAAAATATGTTTGAACTCTAAAAAAAAAAAAAAAAATTCACACAATATTTTCAAAAATTAACTAAAAAATATATTTTTATGTATTTATAAAAGCTTCTTGCGAGTGAAGATATTAAGGAATAAATATTGTAATTTTACTACTGCAACATAAAATTATTAATATAGTCATTTTATTTTACAGTGCAGTTGTATTACAGTCAGTGTTGGTCAAGTTACTCAAAAAAAAAGTAATTAATTACTAGTTACGAATGACAAAATCAGAGTAATCCTTTACTTTTTTAAGGGAAAAGTAATTAAATTACAGTAACTAATTACACTCAACACTGATTACAGTAGTAATACATTTATCCCCATGTTATTGGAAATGGTTTCTCTAGGTATTGTTTTGAAGCAACACTATCAACTGATGTTGATAATATCAGAACCACCAGTGGTCTGCTGGTTAATGGACTAAACTGGAGTGTGTGTGTGTGTGTGTGTGTGTGTGTGTGTGTGTGTGTGTGTATGTGTCAGAGCTCGGGCTCCGATCGGCCCCTCGCCGCTTATAAGAAAGCAGGAGCAGAGCGAGAGGAGACACCATGGAAAAGTCAAGGGAAGGGTAAAGGTCGAGACAGACCCCCTGCTGGAGAGCTGGAGACGGGGAAAGGTGAGACAGACACGTGATGATGACGACGGTGTGTGTGTGTGTGTGGATGTGAGCAGCTGTGTGTGTTTGACAGGTGAATCCGCAGCTGCAGCGGCCGCCGTCGGCAGCACCGACTACACTGAGGTTCCTCTGGACTCGCTGGACATTTCAGCCGCCGACAGCCTCTCGCTCTCTCCACACGCAGGTGTGTGATCAGCTCACGCTTACTGAGAGTCTCTAATGCTCACCAAGTCTGTGTTTATTTGATCACAAATACTGTCAAAAGAGTGAAATATGACTCCAGTGTAAAGCAGCTGTTCTCTATGTGAATATATAGTAAAGTGTAATTTATTCCTGTGATCAAAGCTGAATTTATCATCATTACTCCAGTCTTCAGCGTCACATGATCCTTCAGAAATCATTCTCATATGAGGATTTGAGCTCAAGAAACATTTATGATTATTATTAATGCTGAAAACAGTTCATATTTTTGTGTAAACCGTGATACACTATTATTCAAATGTTTGTAAATTACACTTTACTATATATTCACATACAGAACAGCTGCTTTACACTGGAGTCATATTTCAGATTTTTACTGTATTTTTTATCAAATAAATGCAACCTTGGTGAGCAATTAAATTTCTTCTTTTTTTAAGACATTTTAAATGGGTTTTTAATAAATTAACTATTTACTGTTTATTTTTTATGCATCTGATAATACTTTTTTGTTATGTAAAGCACTTTGAATTGAAATTTAATTGTATGAAATGTGCTATATAGCTTGCTTTCCATTTATGGGCAAATAATGCAAAAATAAAGCCGGTGTTTAAAGTCTTGTGTGTGTGTGTGTGTGTGTGTGTGTGTGTGTAGACGGGAGTGACGCAGAGACGGAGCGCCTGGAGGAGCTTCCCCTGTGTAGCTGCAGGATGGAGGCGCCACGTGTGGACGGATTCAGCGCTCGATCCAGCAGGACCTGCATGGCCATCGAGAGCGTCAACGGAGAGGTGAGCCGCGCCTCTGCCAGTGTTCAGTCTTCATTAATGAGTCACACGTAATCCATGAAGCTTCAAGGGGAATCACGACATTACACATTTTGATTTGAAGCAAAAGATATTCGACAATCAGACAAAAAGACAAAGATGCAAGACTGTGTGTGCAAGTTAACAGCTGTAATGAGGAAAAGGACATGAAGCATTGCGATTATATAATCAAAAAAGAAATAAGGCATAACATTATGACCTAATATTGTGTTGGTCCCCCTTTTGCTGCCATAACAGCCCTGACCCATCTCTGATGGACTCCACTAGACCCCTGAAGGTGTGCTGTGGTATCTGGCACCAAGATGTTAGCAGCAGATCCTTTAAGTCCTGTAAGTTGTGAGGTTGGGCCTCCATGGATCGGACTTGTTTGTTCAGCACATCCCACAGATGCTCGACTGGATTGAGATCTGGGGAATTTGGAGGCCAAGTCAACACCTCAAACTCATTGTGCTCCTCAAACCATTCCTGAACCATTTGTGCTTTGTGTCAGGAGCATTATCCTTCTTGAAGAGCCACAGCCACCAGGGAATACCGTTTCCATGAAAGGGTGTACATGGTCTGCAACAATGCTTAGGTAGGTGGTCCGTGTCAAAGTAACATCCACATGGATGGCAGGACCCAAGGTTTCCCAGCAGAACATTGCCCAAAGCATCACACTGCCTCCGCCGGCTTGCATTCTTCCCATTGTGCATCCTGGTGCCATGTGTTCCCCAGGTAAAACACGCACACGCACCCGGCCATCCACGTGATGTAAAAGAACACGTGATTCCTCAGACCAGGCCACCTTCTTCCATTGCTCCGTGGTCCAGTTCTGATGCTCACGTGCCACTGTTGGTGCTTTCGGCGGTGGACAGGGGTCAGCATGGGCACCCTGACTGGTCTGCGGCTATTCAGCCCCATACGCAACAAACTGAGATGCACTGTGTATTCTGACACCTTTCTATCAGAACCAGCATTAACTTCTTGAGCAATTTGAGCTCCAGTAGCTCGTCTGTTTGATCGGACCACACGGGCCAGCCTTCACTCCCCACGTGCATCAATGAGCCTTGGCCGCCCATGACCCTGTCTCCGGTTCTCCACTGTTCCTTCCTTGGAGCACTTTTGATAGATCCTGACCACTGCAGACCGGGAACACCCCACAAGAGCTGCAGTTTTGGAGATGCTCTGACCCAGTCATCTAGCCATTACAATTTGGCCCTTGTCAAACTCGCTCAAATCCTTACGCTTGCCCATTTTTCCTGCTTCTAACACATCAACTTTGAGGACAAAATGTTCACTTGCTGCCTAATATATCCCACCCACTAATGTTATTCCACTAGTGTTATTCACTGCACCTGTCATAATGTTATGCCTGATCGGTGTATATATAGTAAATAACAAAAAATGCAGACTGGTGCCTTCAACAAAAGTGCATTTCATGAATTAACATCCTCGTGTTTCACAGTAGGGCTGTCTTTAAGCATTTGTAAGTTATCAATATAAATCAGTTCCCCTATGATGAAAACGTGTTTACGTGTTTGGGTTAAAATGCTGCTTATATAGACCGTAAAAGCTGCTCACTTTGAGTTTGTGCTGCGTTATTAAAGCTGGCCTCCCCCATCTCTGGTGTGGATCGTCCCGTCCTCTGTGTGTTTCAGCTGGTGGGCTGTACCAATGTGATCATGAAGGGGGAGACGATGCGTCCCTCCAGCCGCGTGTCCTTGATGGTGTTGTGTGAGACGCACCGTTCACACATGGTCAAACATCACTGCTGTCCGGGCTGCGGATACTTCTGCCTCTCCGTGAGTGTCTCTGACCACAGCCATCATATTACAGGAAAACTTTTTTTGTTTTACACATTTTTTGCACATTTCTTTCCATACAACAACAGTTTGTAGTGTTTGCACAAAATATTTAATAAAAAATAAAAAAAATCATTTATTTATTTGTTCATTTATTTATTTCTACATTTAACCATTTATTTATATATTTATTATGTTTTCCTTTTTTGTTTTTATTTATTTATTTATTTTCCATTTGAACCATTTTCTAAATGCTTTAGCTCAGGGATTCCCAAATGTTTTTGTCAGCCCTTTAAAAAAAAACATATACAGTGGTGGTCAGAATTATTGGCTATTATTATTTATTAAATTATTATTTTACTTCAATGAAAGGTTACATTTTTGTGAATTTTTTTAATAAAAGATCAAAAGGATAAACAATGCAGATTTATTTTTTACAGCCATATTTGGTCATATTTACCAGGGGTGCCAATAATTATGACCACCACTGTATTTAATAAAAAATAAAAACTATTTATAAAACTTATTTATATATTATTTATTTCTAAATGTATGTATTTTTATTTATGTATTTCTGTTTTTATTTGTTTGTTTCTATACTTATTTATTTCAATATTTATTTATTGTAAATTATCCCTTTAAACTGTTTTCTAAAAGAATCCCAGATATCTCCCAAATCCCATTTGACCTAAAATATTTAATAATAAAAAAATTTTTTTTTTTTTTAATAATTACCATTTTTTAATTTATTTATTTATGTTTTTATTAGTTTGTTTCTATTTTTATATATATATTTATATTTATTTATTTATTTATTTATTGTAAACGATCCCTTTAAACTGTTTTCTAAATGCTTTAGTTCAGGGATTCCCAAATGTTTTTTGTCAGCCAAACATCTTTTGACCAAAAATATTTAATTAAAGCTCTCCTAGAATTTAAATGTATTATTTCAACGATGTAACAATATCATTACTAATATATTTGTTGTGTATATATACATATATTTACAATATATTTGGTTCTCTTATGTCGGTTAATGGTCACATGACATACAGGTAACTAAATAAATCATTTTTAGTGTTTTATTTTTGTTGGTTTTATTTTTTAATTATGTATTCATTTTAACTCATGGACCCCATTTTTAGGGGGAAAAGTCTCAAAGCTCCTCCTCCTCACACTCTTTTCTTGGCACAGGGAACGTTTCTGGAATGTTGTCCGGACGTTCGTATTGCTCATCGGTTCCACCGAGGCTGCGTGTCTGTGCTGGGCAGTGGGCGGAGCCGTGGAGGAGTGGGCGTCGGCCTGCTGTTCTGCCCTCACTGTGGTGAGGATGCGTCAGAGGCGCGAGAGGTCACCATCCCTCCTGCAGCGCCCTCTTCAGGCTCTAATGTGGTCACTGCGAGCGCGTCATCCACCACAACCACACCCTCCCTGCTCCCGTCCGCCCTCACGGCCACATCACGGGCGCTGAACAACGACAAGAAGATGGGAGAGCCCATCAAGTGAGTTGCATGCATATTTATATGATCTCTTCAAAATATATGATCTCTTTATTTTCCTTTGTATTCTCCCACTTTTTTGTTCTCTAATTGAAATTGAAGTTTTGCAAATAAGAAAAAAGGTTTGTGCACTTTGCTAATTAACAAATATTGGATTGAAAACTGTCTTTGATGTTTGTTTTACATAGTGCAAGGATGCGCTGTCGTGGAGATGTAAGAAATGGGGCGGAGCTACAACCTCAGCCGGCCAATGACACTCCAGGAGGGGGCGGGGAGGAGGATGTGGTCGCCCTAGGCGACGGCGGGGTGGACAGTGTGGGACCGTCGCTCGTCCTTCCCAATGGGAAGCCAGTCTGTCCCAGCGCACTTCCGCCTGGAGACAGGAGGGCGGCGCTACAGAGAGCCATTCTCACACAGGACACAGAGAGGTGACCACATTCATACATTAAATATATATTATTACTATATTGTATTATATTATATTATATTTTAATATTTATTATAGCAATTAAAATTAATATGTATTTTATAATTAAATGTAAATATTGTTTATATTTACAGATAT
>CM077209.1:2175257-2210257 GCA_039654625.1 Rhinogobio ventralis
AAAAAGAAAATTTGATAAAACTCATAAATGTATTATACATTAACTTATAGGCTTCAGTGGCCATACGGGTGAGTAAATCATGACAGAATTCTCATTTTTGGGTGAACTAATTTTTTTATTTTTTATTAATATGGTAATAAATGCGTTAATTTTTACACATAATTTTTTCCCATAATATATATACACAGCTCTGGAAAAAATTAAGAGACCACTTAACATTAAGAAATCAATGTTAAGTGGTCTCTTAATTTTTTACAGAGCTGTGTATATGTATATATATATATATATATATATATATATATATATATATATATATATATATATATATATGTATATATACATTCACCTAAAGGATTATTAGGAACACCTGTTCAATTTCTCATTAATGCAATTATCTAATCAACCAATCACATGGCAGTTGCTTCAATGCATTTAGGGGTGTGGTCCTGGTCAAGACAATCTCCTGAACTCCAAACTGAATGTCAGAATGGGAAAGAAAGGTAATTTAAGCAATTTTGAGCGTGGCATGGTTGTTGGTGCCAGACGGGCCGGTCTGAGTATTTCACAATCTGCTCAGTTACTGGGATTTTCACGCACAACCATTTCTAGAGTTTACAAAGAATTGTGTGAAAAGGGAAAAACATCCAGTATGCGGCAGTCCTGTGGGCGAAAATGCCTTGTTGATGCTAGAGGTCAGAGGAGAATGGGCCGACTGATTCAAGCTGATAGAAGAGCAACTTTGACTGAAATAACCACTCGTTACAACCGAGGTATGCAGCAAAGCATTTGTGAAGCCACAACACGCACAACCTTGAGGCGGATGGGCTACAACAGCAGAAGACCCCACCGGGTACCACTCATCTCCACTACAAATAGGAAAAAGAGGCTACAATTTGCACAAGCTCACCAAAATTGGACAGTTGAAGACTGGAAAAATGTTGTCTGGTCTGATGAGTCTCGATTTCTGTTGAGACATTCAGATGGTAGAGTCAGAATTTGGCGTAAACAGAATGAGAACATGGATCCATCATGCCTTGTTACCACTGTGCAGGCTGGTGGTGGTGGTGTAATGGTGTGGGGGATGTTTTCTTGGCACACTTTAGGCCCCTTAGTGCCAATTGGGCATCGTTTAAATGCCACGGCCTACCTGAGCATTGTTTCTGACCATGTCCATCCCTTTATGACCACCATGTACCCATCCTCTGATGGCTACTTCCAGCAGGATAATGCACCATGTCACAAAGCTCCAATCATTTCAAATTGGTTTCTTGAACATGACAATGAGTTCACTGTACTAAAATGGCCCCCACAGTCACCAGATCTCAACCCAATAGAGCATCTTTGGGATGTGGTGGAACGGGAGCTTCGTGCCCTGGATGTGCATCCCACAAATCTCCATCAACTGCAAGATGCTATCCTATCAATATGGGCCAACATTTCTAAAGAATGCTTTCAGCACCTTGTTGAATCAATGCCACGTAGAATTAAGGCAGTTCTAAAGGCGAAAGGGGGTCAAACACAGTATTAGTATGGTGTCCTAATAATCCTTTAGGTGAGTGTATATACACACACAATCTTTTATGTTAGATGTGATTAAACTGATTTGACAGCACTCTGAATTTGATATTAATTCTGGAGTGTTCTCCCTCTGTCTGTCCAGGAGATGAACGTTTGCCTGCACTGGGCGTCGTTCGCGGGCAGCGCTGAGATCGCTGAGCTGGTCCTGAACGCCGGCTGTCCTCTGTCGTCCGTCAACCTGCACGGAGACACGCCGCTGCACATCGCCGCGCGCGAGAGCTTCACCGACTGCGTCACGTGCGTCACACACCACCCGAGAGCCTGTGCCTGGTGTCGCGCACTCAGCTAACGCTCTGTGCGTCTGTGTTTCAGGCTGTTTCTGTCGCGCGGCGCTGACATCGACATTATGAACAAGGAGGGCGACACGCCGCTCTCCCTCGCCCGCAGTGACACGCCCGTCTGGGTGGCGCTGCAGATCAACAGGAAGTTGCGTCGGGGAATCGCCAATCGCGTCGTGCGGACGGAGAGGATCATATGCAGGTCTGTGTGTGTGTGTGTGTGTGTGTGTCTTCAGTACTGAGAATGAAACGGGAAATGCACACTGTGATTTATACACCAGTATAGGATTTATTGTGATTTTGAATTAGCTTTTTTTAGTTTTAGTTTTAGTAAAGTCATGTGCTTTTGTCATTTTTATTATAAACAGTTAATTATATAATTAATAATAATTTAAAATAGTTAAAATATTTCTATTTAATATTTCTGTTTTACTTACTTTTAGTACTTCAACTTAATTATTTCAGTTAGTTACCAAGGAAACATTTCTCATTTTGGTATTATTTATATACTAGTATAGTGGGGTTTTTTGTTGGTTTTTTTTACGTTTTGAATTGGCTTTTATTTTTTTATATTTTGTTTTGTGTTTTTGTAATTTTTATTAGTTTATAAATAGTTATAATGAATTATATAGTTAATAATTATTGTACATTTTTATTTTTTTATTAAATTTAATTTCTTTAATTTGTTTTATTTCAGTTTTAGTAATTGTTGTACTTCAAGTTAAAATTTTAGTTGCCAAGGCAACATTATCTAATTTTCATTTAAGTTTTTCATCTAATATAATAATTTTAATTCATTAATATTACTTAGTTTTAATTATCAAAAAGCTTTTTACTTGTACACTAACAGCAATGTGTGTGTGTGTGTGTTTGTTTGTGTGTGTGCGTGTGTCTGCTGGATGTGTGTGTCTTTCTTTCTATCTGTTGTGTTTTGTGTGTGTGTGTGTGTGTTTCTGTTATTTGTTTGTCTGTCTGTCTACTGTGTGTGTGTGTGTGTGTGTGTGTGTGTGTTTGTCTTTGTTGTGTGTGTGTGTGTTGTGGTGTTTGTTTGTATGCTTGTGTGTGTGTGTGTGTGTCTGTCTTTCTATCTGTTGTGTGTGTGCGGTGTGTGTGTTTCTGTTATTTGTCTGTCTGTCTGTGTACTGTGTGTGTGTGTGTGTTGTGTTGTGTAGTGACGTGGCTCAGGGTTACGAGAACGTTCCCATCCCGTGTGTGAACGGTGTGGACGATGAAGGCTGTCCGTCTGACTACAAATACATCGCAGAGAACTGTGAAACATCCGCCATGAACATCGACCGCAACATCACACACCTGCAGGTGCCGCTCAACACTACAGTAAATTCACAACACACACACTAAAGAATGCAAGAAAGAATACACCGTTTCCATTAAAATATGAAGCAGCACAGCTGTTTTCAACATTGATAATAATCATAAATGTTTCTTGAAACTCCAAAAGTGCCCAAATAAAAAGCTTGTTGAAATCACCACAATTTAAGTGTTTATTGACAATATTGAGTATCACTCAGCTCTTCATAAGATTTGTCCTGTGTGTTGACAGCTGTTTTTACAGATGTGTGTGTGTGTGTTTCAGCACTGCAGCTGCACAGACGATTGTTCCTCCAGTAACTGTCTCTGCGGGCAGCTCAGCATCCGCTGCTGGTACGACAAGGTAAAGCACAGCTTCATCTCCATCAGAAGCTCTGAAGCTCAGCACTGACGCCTGTATAACAGCTCATGTGTTCTGTAGGATCAGCGTCTCCTTCAGGAGTTCAATAAAATCGAGCCGCCTCTGATCTTCGAGTGTAACATGGCTTGCTCCTGCCACAAAACCTGCAAGAACCGAGTGGTTCAAGCTGGAATCAAGTGAGTTATTTTCAGAATAAATGTGCTGTATTGAAGTGTTTTGCATGTCAAATGAACCTTGGGAAGACTCTTTTGCATAAGCTGGTCGTTAGAAACACCTGCAGGGCCTTTAAAATTCAGGTTTATCAAATTGTGGCAGTAGTTTTTTATGATAAAAGATTATCATTTCAAGAGGTCTTAAATTTAAAGACAGAGGACCAGGACTCGAGATATGGCTTAGTGAGATTATTGTTGACTGTGTGTGTGTGTCTGTTGTGTGTATGTCTGTTGTGTGTGTCTCTGCTGTGTGTGTGTGTGTGTGTGTGTCTGTTGTGTTTGTGTGTGTGTGTGTCTGTTGTGTTTGTGTGTGTGTGTGTGTGTGTGTGTGTGTGTGTGTGTGTGTCTGTTGTGTTTGTGTGTGTGTGTGTGTGTGTGTGTGTGTCTGTTGTGTTTGTGTGTGTGTGTGTGTATGTCTGTTGTGTGTGTCTGTTGCTGTGTGTGTCTACTGTGTGTGTGTGTGTGTGTGTGTCTGTATGAGTGTGTGTGTGACTGTTGTGTGTGTGTTGTTTTTCTGTTGTGTATGTCTGTTTTATGTCTGTCTGTGTGTGAGTGTGTGTGTGTGTGTGTGTCTACTGCGTGTGTGTTTGTGTCTGTTGTGTTTGTGTGTGTATGTCTGTTGTGTGTGTGTGTATGTCTGTTGTGTGTGTGTGTATGTCTGTTGTGTGTGTGTGTATGTCTGTTGTGTGTGTGTGTATGTCTGTTGTGTGTGTGTGTATGTCTGTTGTGTGTGTGTGTATGTCTGTTGTGTGTGTGTGTATGTCTGTTGTGTGTGTGTGTATGTCTGTTGTGTGTGTGTGTATGTCTGTTGTGTGTGTGTGTATGTCTGTTGTGTGTGTGTGTGTGTATGTCTGTTGTGTGTGTGTGTGTGTATGTCTGTTGTGTGTGTCTGTCTGTGTTGTGTCTGTGTGTGTGTCTGTATGAGTGTGTGTGTGTGTGACTTGTGTGTGTGTGTGTGTGTGTGTGTGTGTGTGTGTGGTTTTTCTGTTGTGTATGTGTCTGTTTTATGTCTGTCTGTGTGTGAGTGTGTGTGTCTCTAGTGTGTGTGTCTCTACTGCGTGTGTGTTTGTGTCTGTTGTGTGTATATGTCTGTGTTGTTGTGTGTGTGTGTGTCTGTAATGTGTGTGACTGTTGTGTGTGTGTGTGTGTGTGTGTGTTGTGTTTTTCTGTTGTGTATGTGTCTGTTGTATGTCTGTGTGTGTGTGTGTGGGTGTGAATATGTAAATGCATGCTTTCCTTTCAACAACAAAATAAAGAACAAAAATGCCAGTGTTGAGAAAACAGCAGTTCAGAAAGCATCAACTATAATTACAACTTGATTTTCTACTATAAGGAAAAGCTCGCTTTTCATTTATTTATTTTCAGGAAATCTCACTTTGACAAGCTGTTTCAAACCACTGAAACGAACACTGCTCTGGCCACGACAGTTCGTTCTTCAATTTCGCTTTAAAAAGCCCTGCTGTGTGTGTGTGTGTGTGTGTGTGTGTGTGTGTGTGTTTCAGGGTGCGTCTGCAGCTCTACCGCACTGAGAAGATGGGATGGGGCGTCCGAGCGCTTCAAGATATTCCTCAAGGAAGCTTCATCTGCGAGTGAGTTTCTCTCCTTTTGTGCGATGCCAAAGTGTGTTTTTAAGACCTTAATGCAAAGCCGGTTTATTTGGCTGTTGTTTGTGTAATATGTGTGTGTGTCTGCAGGTATGTTGGCGAGCTGATCTCAGACGCAGAGGCAGACGTGAGGGAGGATGACTCGTACCTGTTTGATCTGGATAATAAGGTGCCGTGACACTGATCTCAGTCCAGTCTGAAGGCTGCTTCACTAGAGTGACACCATGCAAATTCACATGACACCAAAACTGTTTACCCCAAACAACACACAAATCTCAACTGCTTGCTAGTTTATATTGTCGCACCGCTCTCTATATAAAATTTAATGTCTGCATATAGTCAGTCTACTCATGTAAAGCAATAAATGCTGTATAGCAAATCACAACTGCATGAGTGTTTATAGCATCACAAAAAGCAACTGTATTATCACTCAGTTCTAATCTGATAAATAAGATATTATAAACATTAACATCATGACTTCCTCTAAAGATGCTTTGGAACAATGTGTATTGTGAAAAGCGCTATACAGATAATTTTGACTTGAGAAATTTGAGAAAAAGTTTGATTTCCTGACCAAAATATAAAGTCGGAATTGCGAGACATAAAGTTGGAATTGCGAGACATAAAGTCGGAATTGCGAGAAAGTCGGATTTGCGAGTTATAAAGTCGGAATTGCGAGACATAAAGTCGGAATTGCGAGTTATAAAGTCGGAATTGCGAGACATAAAGTCGGAATTGCGAGTTATAAAGTCGGAATTGCGAGACATAAAGTCGGAATTGCGAGACATTAAGTCGGAATTGCGAGACATAAAGTCGGAATTGCGAGAAAGTCGGATTTGCGAGTTATAAAGTCGGAATTGCGAGACATAAAGTTGGAATTGCGAGACATAAAGTCGGAATTGCGAGAAAGTCGGATTTGCGAGTTATAAAGTCGGAATTGCGAGACATAAAGTCGGAATTGCGAGATATAAACAATTGTGATAAAAAGTCGCAATTATCTTTTAAAATGTTTTATTCTGTGGACGGAAACAAGCTTCCAATATTATCGGCTTTCAAATATAAAGAGTTATTGGCATCGGCCAAAATTTCCATATCGGTGCATCCCTATTTATTTTAGCTTGATTCAAAAGATGTTTTTAATAGTTTTAGCTCAGTTAACTGTAATAACCCTGTCTTTCACAGGACGGTGAAGTGTACTGTATTGATGCCAGATACTATGGTAACATCAGCCGCTTTATAAACCACCTGTGCGATCCCAACATCATCCCTGTGCGAGTGTTCATGCTGCACCAGGACCTGCGCTTCCCTCGCATCGCCTTCTTCAGCTCCCGGGACATCTTCACTGGACAGGAACTGGGGTGAGAGATGAGACGGCGTTTGTGTCTAAACACGAATTGCTTTTATGGCTTTTGACGCCTCGGCTTGATCCCGAGGAATTTACGGCCGTATTTGCATCCTGTTCCTGTTGGTATGTTTTCCACCTGGCTGTTTTATGAGCGCGTTTGCTCTCTCTAACAGGTTTGATTACGGCGATCGTTTCTGGGACATCAAGAGCAAGTACTTCACCTGTCAGTGCGGCTCAGAGAAATGCAAACATTCAGCGGAGGCCATCGCGCTGGAGCAGAGCCGACTGGCCCGTCTGGAAGTCTGTCCGGATCCGGCTGGAGAAGCCGGACTTCCGGTGTTAGGACACTCGTAATGAGACCCCCCAACATGACGCTTGTGTGACAGATGTACAGAGACGTGTGCTTGTCTTTGCATCTTCCATCTGACGGGACACAGGAAACAATAAAATGAAGTTCAACACACGCAAATGCCTTCCAAAATACCACTAGGAAGTTGCATTCAAATTCCTGGCTGTAATTCCTGCTCGGATCAGGAGGGGAAACGTCTTTATTCCAAATGTCATCTGATCACAAATACTCCCTCTTTTTCATTAAATAACATGAGCTTTTTTTGTAAGTGTAATTGTTTTAATAAATACTGTTTGATACAGAAATGTCTTTTGTTCTCGTTACAAAAGATTCCTCCAGCAACATGAAATCACTTCCAACAATTTACCATGGTAATCAAATGCAATAGTTGAGTTTTTATTGCTGTACTTTTACTACCGTAAAATCATAAATTACCATTTGAAGTGGGACCATCCCTGCTAACAAACGTATGTTCTAAGAAGGTTTGTCAACGGTTATGAAAACGTTTCTGAATGTTCAAATGTCCTTTTTTTTTTTTTTTAGAATGTTTTAGAATGAACAACACAACCACCAAAATTTGAAGAATGGTAACAATCACAAAAGTTGCAATAACCGTAACAGAACTAATAATACCAAAGAGAATAATAATAGAAATAGGGGACAATAGCTTCAGAGAAGGAATGGCCAAAATAACAAACAAAACATAACTATTACCTTAAAAAAGATTATTGGGAAAAATAAGTTACAAAACTCTTCCCTGTCTAACAATAACCAGGAGGAAATCAGGATTACAAACACAACTCTTCCCTTACATTCCCCAAACCATAAAGAAAGAAATATACTGAGCAAACAAACTACTTACAGCAGAAGTGGAGCATAAAGAAAGTCAAAACAAGATCAAGTTTAGTTCTCTTTCTGCTAAGAAACACTTCACTTCATTGCAATTCAGAGGCCCGTTTTAAAGAAACAGATGCAGAGGAAAAAAATATTTTATGCAATGCGACTGCAATTACTTTATCTCTGTTGTATTTACAATGTTATCTCATATTTCGCTCTTTATAGTCTATTTATAAATGGACTCTATCTTCGTCGCTCAGCTAAAATGAAATGATACTAAAACCGCCAGAAGGTTGAGGCAAATCATTGTCTTAACGAGTCATTGGCTGCGTCCGAAATCGCGTACTATGTGAGTAAGTACTACATTTGAATTTGAACGAACTTTGCGATTTTATATAGTATGAATGATTGTAGTATGAATGTAATCCGGACGTACTACATCCGCCATGTTGTTGTTATCACGTGACCAAACAGCGTCAGTTGCGTCCCTTCACCTCCATTCATAAATAGTCTCCCATGGGATAGTAAAGTGTTCATGTTATGCACACTTCAGAATCTCGCCGGAAGTAGTAGGTCATCCGGGTACTTTTCGCCTACTGTTTTTCGAATACTATGAATTCGGACATGCTACTCTGTTGCCGTACTGTTTTTCGCATACTATATAGTCGAAGTCAAACAATTTGTTCAAAATGGCTGACTCCGAATACAGAATCTGAGTGAGTCGTCGAGTCATTCATTAGAACGATTCGTCCAAAAACGCGGATTCATTCAGTAACGAAACTGAAACCGTGTTGCTCAGAGACGTGCAATGGTTCTAATGGGACTATTTTTGTTGTCAAAATAGAGGAAAAACAGACAAAGTCACCTAATAGACTAGTAACTTATTGTTTATTGAATTTTTGTATAAATTCAGTATCACATTTGCAAACGTGCTGATATTCGGGGGAAAAAAACAGAATTTTTTGCTCGTGTGATATTGCTTATAAATATTAAAACACGGGCCACACGGGCCAGCCTTCGCTCCCCACGTGCATCAATGAGCCTTGGCCGCCCATGACCCTGTCTCCGGTTCTCCACTGTTCCTTCCTTGGAGCACTTTTGATAGATACTGACCACTGCAGACCGGGAACACCCCACAAGAGCTGCAGTTTTGGGAGATGCTCTGACCCAGTCGTCTAGCCATCACAATTTGGCCCTTGTCAAACTCCCTCAAATCCTTACGCTTGCCCATTTTTCCTGCTTCTAACACATCAACTTTGAGGACAAAATGTTCACTTGCTGCCTAATATATCCCACCCACTAACAGGAGCCGTGATGAAGAGATCATCAGTGTTATTCACTTCATAATGTTATGCCTGGTTGGTGTATAATGCTGCATTTACGCCATGTTGTAATTACCGTAAATAAATGCTCCATACGCTTTCGGAACTTTGATGTCATCGCAGCGCCGCTTCAAGTCGAACACACCTGAAATCTGCAGAGGTCAGGTGGTACAAGTCCAGCACAGGCTTTTTACAGTTCAGAATCTGTTACGGTAGTTACGACATGGCATGAACGCACCACAAATAATGTTTTTGTGCTAACATTTTTAAACGAACATTCTATTAACGTTACTGGACGAATGTAACTTCGAGAGAACCTTGTCAGAACGTTTCCTGTTAGCTGGGATGGTTCAGTAAAGGTATCAGATGGCAATATTGTGGTACTTTGAGATACACCATACCATTCACCATGCAATTTACATGAGAGTACAAAGAATATAATATATATATATATATATATAGAATTGTAGATGGTTTCTGTGGAAAGTGTGGTTACTAGATATTTGACACATTCTTCCTCATGCGTTGACCTGAATTACCAGTCTTTAAGTGTGTCACTGAGTGGTTTGCATTACTCTTGTCTGATAAGAGTCAGTATAACTGTACAGAGAAATCAACAAATCAAGGTCAATGTCTAGGTCTTTTATGTTTGGATATGACGATAAATATAATAAACGATGATAAATGATTATAAACAGAAACTCTGCCAATTGTAATTTATAATTCTTTTGTTAAACTTTACGAGTTACATATCTACATTTGTAAAAAAAAAATTATATATATAAAGCATTCTTTAGAAATGTTGGCCCATATTGATAGGATAGCATCTTGCAGTTGATGGAGATTTGTGGGATGCACATCCAGGGCACGAAGCTCCCGTTCCACCACATCCCAAAGATGCTCTATTGGGTTGAGATCTGGTGACTGTGGGGGCCATTTTAGTACAGTGAACTCATTGTCATGTTCAAGAAACCAATTTGAAATGATTGGAGCTTTGTGACATGGTGCATTATCCTGCTGGAAGTAGCCATCAGAGGATGGGTACATGGTGGTCATAAAGGGATGGACATGGTCAGAAACAATGCTCAGGTAGGCTGTGGCATTTAAACGATGCCCAATTGGCACTAAGGGGCCTAAAGTGTGCCAAGAAAACATCCCCCACACCATTACATCACCACCACCAGCCTGCACAGTGGTAACAAGGCATGATGGATCCATGTTCTCATTCTGTTTACGCCAAATTCTGACTCTACCATCTGAATGTCTCAACAGAAATCGAGACTCATCAGACCAGGCAACATTTTTCCAGTCTTCAACTGTCCAATTTTGGTGAGCTCGTGCAAATTGTAGCCTCTTTTTCCTATTTGTAGTGGAGATGAGTGGTACCCGGTGGGGTCTTCTGCTGTTGTAGCCCATCCGCCTCAAGGTTGTGCGTGTTGTGGCTTCACAAATGCTTTGCTGCATACCTCGGTTGTAACGAGTGGTTATTTCAGTCAAAGTTGCTCTTCTATCAGCTTGAATCAGTCGGCCCATTCTCCTCTGACCTCTAGCATCAACAAGGCATTTTCGTCCACAGGACTGCCGCATACTGGATGTTTTTCCCTTTTCACACCATTCTTTGTAAACTCTAGAAATGGTTGTGCGTGAAAATCCCAGTAACTGAGCAGATTGTGAAATACTCAGACCGGCCCGTCTGGCACCAACAACCATGCCACGCTCAAAATTGCTTAAATCACCTTTCTTTCCCATTCTGACATTCAGTTTGGAGTTCAGGAGATTGTCTTGACCAGGACCACACCCCTAAATGCATTGAAGCAACTGCCATGTGATTGGTTGATTAGATAATTGCATTAATGAGAAATTGAACAGGTGTTCCTAATAATCCTTTAGGTGAGTGTATATATATATATAGATGTGTAAATATAGAGTATATTTACACATTAAGGTTAAATGTGAATAATTTAAACCGCGTTTTCAAACGTTATAGTAACCACAATAGTAAGAATGCGCTAAATAGATGTTTTCGTCCATGCTAAGCAGCTGTTAGCTACTCCAGCACTTTATGTGTTACATTATCGAAATTTCGAACGTGACCAACCGAACAACCCTGTTGAAAAAAACAGCATATGCTGGTTAGGTATGTTTTTAAGCATGGCAGCTGGTTCAACAGGGAAGATGCGAAATCTTTCGTCTTCACGCGAAATTCCTGATCGACTGGATTTCGCGGCGGAAAATTCGCCGCGCGAACAACAGTAAACGTGACCGCGCCTTTATACAGGACAGCATCGATACAACACTTCGTTATTTTTGTATGTATTTTTATTATTTATCTGTCACTTTATAAAAGATCTATCACAAATATCAGTGGTTTGTTTACAATGTCGTTAATAGTTGTCAAAATACAGTTTTACTCAGAAACCTGAAAACTCACATTCCTCCACAAGTTTCTTCCTGCTCCAGTAATAAACAACCATCGGTAGAGGACGCGCGCGTGTGCGAAGGTGGAGGTGCACGGGAGCGCGCGTACAGGTGAGCCAGAGGAGCGCGCAGCGGCAGGTGCCGTGTACGTCATCACACTGCTTAGTTACTCAAAGATTTACAGACAATACAGCAGCACTGCAACTAAGATCCGCGCGCGCTGAAACTGGACTTTATCGATGCAGATGAAGTGAAACAGCTCGAGATCATCCACACGTTTATTATTTTAAACGCATGAACGCAAAGTGAAAAGATGGGCGGTAAGAAACGAGATGAAGAAGAGCAAAACAACTCGGAGTATGGTAAGACAGTTTCTAAATGTGTACAGTACAGTTAGAGTATGTCTCAGGGGAATCTGCCATAATGCAACAGGCTGATTATTTCATGTGTACTTGATTGTTTTGATACAGGCTCTATAATCAATATACAGTATGATTGACAGTGCCCCTTATGTGTTATAGTTATTGTTTCCCCTCATTCTGGGGTCGTCCTCAAGTTAAAACATTATACAGTAAGTAAACAAAGATCAGGAAAATCGGCAATTGTTTTTTTTAAGCCTGTGAATGAATAAAACTAAAAAAGAAAAAAAAAATCTATAGTAAATCCACAGTTTTTTTTTTTTTTAGTTCTCCTGAGCTCTTAATATATATATATATATACACATATGACTTTAATAGAAGGCATAGACATATAATTATTTGTTAATCTGTTTGTTATTAATCATATTTTATGACATGTCTGTATTCACAGTGACTCTTGCAAACGGTGTGTGTTGTTTTGTAACGGTTGAGTTGTGCATTAGATGATCCTGTTAAACAGACCTGAACACTCAAAACCAGCCCGGTCATTCAGTGCCCTTCATTCTGACTGGACGATGTGTGAATATCTTCATTTACTGAGATGCTGTTGTGAACTTGCAGCGGATCCCGAGCTCATTCGTAGTTCTTTATGATGCCATGATGGTTCAAGAGCTCATGCTTTACGATGCCATAGATAAAAAAAGTCTTCTTGAGGAAGCGTCAGAGCATGACTTCTCATCTATCTCTTTCAACACACTCACAAATGTCTCAATGCTCTTCTTCCTGTGTACCTTTGAGCAGCAGGAAAGACGTGAACTATGTGTGTTTTGGTCCACAAGCCAGCATTGAGAGATCTGTAGTGTTTGTGGCAGACGATCATGGGTATTTTCTCTTCCTGGTCGCCCTGCGTTCTTTAGTAAGAGAAAGCCTGAGATAAGACATTTCTCTGGAGCTTCAGTTACTGGGTAACAAGCCTGTTGGTCAACATTCAAACCAGGTACAATCATATTCATAACCACACACACTCACATTGCCCTTGTGTTTTAGAAAAGAAAGGCGCTGACTAATTTTAGCACTTAATTAGCTGGTTTTGATGGAGTGTGCAGATAATTTGAAATAGTTTCCTTGAAAGATACGCTGACTCACAGTTTTACACACAACCTAGAACTAAATGAGGGCATATTAACACTTTTATTGTTTATATATAAAGCTATCATTTCTGTATACTCGCCCACACCTTAAACCCTTATATATATATATATATATCCTTCTCTTGGGTAATTTTGACCCGAAACTCATTTAAAAAAACTGCTTTGTCGCACTCGAACCACAAATACACAGAAAATTGACTGGATTCGAGGATTTTATGTGGTTGTAATAAAAAAAGTAACAAATCCTTCCCTCGCGGGTCAATTTGACCCCTTTAGGAATGAATGGAATGCTTCAGTACACACAGAAAAACTTAACAAATGCTCAAAATTAAAACTAAAAATGCTAAAACTTTGGCAAAAAATGTGTATCTGAATGCACTCTGAAGAGATAAACTGACTTTAGGACCCAGCGGAACAGCTCATTCGCTCCATATAGAGCCATAAGGCCATCTAGTCATGAAATATCATGTTGTATTATTATTATTTTTCGACAAGAGGTTGGCAAAGACACCCAAATTGTCCCAATGTGAGATATTTTGAGCTAATTTGATGTGGTTGTGCATGTATTGGAGAGTCATTTTGAATTTAAGTTGATAGAATGTGAAGAATGTGCTTAAATTATATTATTTATTGATAAAATCTAGTAATTTAGAGGTAAATAAGTGCTTTAATAGTGTTTTAAAAAAAATTATAAAAATGAAATTATATAAGCTTGTGTGCTTAAATATATTTATTGATACAATCTAGTAATTTAAAGGTAAATAAAAATAAATAAATAATAAAAATCTCCCAAAAATTGCGTTAAAAGATAGAAAAAATGAAATGACATAAGCTTTCTGGACCAAAAAAAAAAAGTATAATTTTAGGGCTTCGGGTCATTTTGACCCGCGAGGGAAGGATTTGTTACTGGTTAATGAGGGAAGGACTTTATTGCATGTTAAAAATGAAAAAAGTGCTTTATTTATGAATCGATTTTCAAATTCGATCCCTAATGTCTAAAGGGAAGTTTTGTCAGATTTTCTCCTCAATTAGAGTTTGTTTTAAAATGAAAATTCACTGTCTATTTTCTAAATGCATGTTATTGATCTTATTGTGAACGATTCTTCCATGCATACGTGCTTTTTTTTACCCCGTAATTTTGAATCAATAATTTCCTGTTAAACGACGGGCTTCTCCAACCGTTTAGATCACGTAAGCCCCTCCATTCAGACCCGCCTCCATTTGTGAATGCCACGCCCACATCTCAAGGTCCAATCAACAACCACCGAATAGAACCAAGTCTCCGCCCTACATTTTTTCTTTTCCAATAATCAGTTTAACTCAGATGTCATCTGTCACTTCTGTTTCATCACAACTTTAAGTTAATTATATTTTACTACACACCCTTAAGACAACCCGAACAGAAGGTTCAAACAACAGACTTTGAGGACGGTTTGTCAGGTTTCACACACATCTCAATTACAGTTCAAAGTTGAGTTTTTTGCTAATTAAGTTCAGGTTTGTTGTTGTGTTCTACTCTGGATATGTTGGAAGCATCTGTGTGTGATCTCTGATCTTGGTGTGTGTGTGTGGTTTACTGTAAACCTCTAATGCTTCACACAATGAACACCACATAAAACCACACATAAAATCTACAGCACACCCTTTCTTTTACGCGATGCTGTAAAGTCTCTTATAGAGATAATGTTCTGTGTCCTGAAGGCAAATAACTGTGTGTGTGTGTGTGTGTTTAGTGTAACATGAGACTGGATTGTACATAAAGAGGTTGAGAAACTGGTTGGTCTGACATAGTTTTTGTTGGTATGACTAGAACTCACTGTGTGTGTGTTTTAATAGAGTTTTTGAAAGAAATTAATACTTTAATTCATCAAGGACAGTAACGTGACAGTAAAGACATTTATAATGTTCCAGAAGTTCTTTTGAACTTTCTATTCATCAACGAATCCTGAAAAATAACACGTGTATCAGTTTCCACAAAAATATTAAACCGTTTTCAACATTGATAATAAATAAATAAATGTTTCTTGAGCTCAAATCCTCATATGAGAATGATTTCTGAAGGATCATGTGACACTGAAGACTGGAGTAATGATGATAAATTCAGCTTTGATCACAGGAATAAATTACACTTTACTATATATTCACATAGAGAACAGCTGATTTACACTGGGGTAATATTTCAGATTTTTTACTGTATTTTTGATCAAATAAATGCAGCCTTGCTGAGCAGAAGAGACTGTTTCTCTCTGCTGTGTTGAACACACATCTGTGGCTCATGAATCATATGGTCAGGAGCTTTGAAGATAAAGTTTCCTGCTTTTTTGTTGTTGTGACTTTCTCCACTCTTACTCATTTACAGCATCACTTGTACCCGTGTACCTTAAGTTTATGAAGCAAGTTAATTTTTTACATTGTATGGAGTTCCCAGAGTTCTGGAAGTAATTACACGAAACATTAATGTTTTGGATCAAAGATTAAAACAGATACGGATCAGATCTTGTTTTTCTGCCTCACATCAACAACTAGTTAAAGTCATCATGAAACAGAGGGTGCACTAGTCTTTTCTTCTCTATTGAGACGTGTATCCAAGTGAAACGCTTCTCAAACAAGAACAAATGTAGGGCGGGGCTTGATTTTGTCCGTGGGGAATTGATTGGATGGTTGGATGGTGGTGGTGGAATAATACGTAGCAAACTTGCATGTTAACATCAGTACCATCAACTATGAGTTTGGCTTATAGTCATATTTTATAAGAGTTCGGCTTTGATGTTCTTGTATTTAGCCACATATGCATTTGATTTAAAAAACAAAACAGAAGCTCTTTCTACATTGTTTATCTCTAAATGAGAACCATTAGATAATCTGTTTAATGCATTTAATATAAAAAAGTAATGAATAAAAAAATAAATAAATGTAAATGCATTAAATGTAAACAAATACATAGATGTAAATGCACTAAAATAAATAAATGCAAATGCATTAAAAATAAATAAATAAATGTAAATGCATTAAATATAAATTAAATGCAAATGCATTAAATTTAAATAAATAATACATGTAAATGCATTAAAAATAAATAAATAAATGTAAATGCATTAAATTTAAATAAATAATAAATGTAAATGCATTAAAAATAAATAAATAAATATAAATGTATTAAAAATAAATAAATAAATGTAAATGCATTAAAAATAAATAAATAAATAAATATAAATGCGTTTAAAATAATTAAATAAATGTAAATTTCATTACAAATAAATAAATAAATGTAAATGCATTAAAAATAAATAAATAAATAAATTTTAATGCACTAAATATAAATAAATAAATAACTGTAAATGCATTAAAATTAATTAATTTAAATGCATTAAATATGAATAAATAATTAAATGTAAATGCACTAAATATAAATAAATAAATGTAAATGCATTAAAAATAAATAAATAAATATAAATGTATTAAAAATAAATAAATAAATGTAAATGCATTAAAAATAAATAAATAAATAAATATAAATGCGTTTAAAATAATTAAATAAATGTAAATTTCATTAAAAATAAATAAATAAATGTAAATGCATTAAAAATAAATAAATAAATAAATTTTAATGCACTAAATATAAATAAATAAATAACTGTAAATGCATTAAAATTAATTAATTTAAATGCATTAAATATGAATAAATAATTAAATGTAAATGCACTAAATATAAATAAATAAATGTAAATGCATTAAAAATAAATAAATAAATATAAATGTATTAAAAATAAATAAATAAATGTAAATGCATTAAAAATAAATAAATAAATAAATATAAATGCGTTTAAAATAATTAAATAAATGTAAATTTCATTAAAAATAAATAAATAAATAAATTTTAATGCACTAAATATAAATAAATAAATAACTGTAAATGCATTAAAATTAATTAATTTAAATGCATTAAATATGAATAAATAATTAAATGTAAATGCACTAAATATAAATAAATAAATGTAAATGCATTAAACATAAATAAATTAAATGCAAATGCATTAAAAATAAATAAATAATAAATGTAAATGCATTAAATATAATTAAATACATATTTTTTTTAATGCATTAAAAATAAATAAATAATAAATAAATAACTGTAAATGCATTAAAAGTAAATGTAAATGATCACAGATGTACATGTGAATTAACATGCATACATGAACACTGTAAAAAATAATATTTTTCTAAGCTGTAAATTAGATTATCAGAGTGTTTTAAATCAACATGTTACTTGCCGTTTCTATCACTATTTACTATCAGTTTCTGAGTGAAAATTGTAAATCCCGCAACAAATGTTTTTCCAGTGAAGATCAGAGTCTCGTGTGATATAAAGTCCGAGGACATCCTGATCAGCAGGTGAAGATCAGAGGAGGTGAACAGTAGTTCGGCTCCATCTTTGAATTCAAATGATATTCAAATTCCCTCCATCTGTGTCTGTCTCTGTTTATATATGGTGTGAAGGGTAGAAGAGCGGCAGCATCAGCACTCGACTGTGTGTCGCGAAGCTCACGTGAAACCCTGCAGCTGCCAGGAGACGAGAAACACACACACACACTCGATCACATGACACCATCAGCTCCATCGGAAAGTGTTCTACTCGTTTGCTAAATATTCCAACACGGAATGCACACATTAATTTGTCACACCGCTGGATGCTGTAACATTTTCATTTGCCCTATATTATTAATGTTTTGTTCATAAATCTGATTACTTACAGCACTTTGGTTTCAACTTCTGTTGATTTGAAATAATTGAACTGAAGTATTTGAGTGACACTGCGTTTCGTTATAATGATTTAATGAGAGGAAGCAAACACTTCAGTTTCATTAGTGGTTTTCTTTTGATCGGTAGTTTCTGCTAAACGGCTGTCAAAACAGCATAAACGTGTGTAAATATGACCGATCACGGCCTGAAGAAATCCATTATGAGTCTAACACAATCCCTGCTTGTGTTCCAGGAGCTCCGGTTCAGTTCGACCCCACGTTCAGCGGCCCCATTCACGACAGGTCTGTGTGTGTTTGAGCAAACATCTACATGACAAATCACATTTTCATTAAAAACAGCCTGTAAAGGCCTAATGATATTTTTTGCATTGTGCCGTTAGCCTCATTACAGTAACACATCCGGATGCTTTAGCTCTGAGTTCTGACATTATTTTATTTTTATAATAATTCAGATTAATTACATTTTATATTTTTATCTATATTTATAATAATTGTCATTGTATATTTTTTACTTTTATAATTTGAATAAATTAGGCAGCAAACAAATACAGAAAAAATACATTTATAAATATAGAATAATTACATTTTGTAATTTCTTATAATTTTCATTATATCTCGCTATACAGGGAGTGCAGAATTATTAGGCAAGTTGTATTTTTGAGGATTAATTTTATTATTAAACAACCATGTTCTCAATGAACACGAAAAACTCATTAATATCAAAGCTGAATATTTTTGTATCAATATTTTAAGTAGTTTTTAGTTTTAGCTATTTTAGGGGGATATCTGTGTGTGCAGGTGACTATTACTGTGCATAATTATTAGGCAACTTAACAAAAAACAAATTTATACCCATTTCGATTATTTATTTTTACCAGTGAAACCAATATAACATCTCAACATTCACAAATATACATTTCTGACATTCAAAAACCAAACAAAAACAAATCAGTGACCAATATAGCCACCTTTCTTTGCAAGGACACTCAAAAGCCTGCCATCCATGGATTCTGTCAGTGTTTTGATCTGTTCACCATCAACATTGCGTGCAGCAGCAACCACAGCCTCCCAGACACTGTTCAGAGAGGTGTACTGTTTTCCCTCCTTGTAAATCGCACATTTGATGATGGACCACAGGTTCTCAATGGGGTTCAGATCAGGTGAACAAGGAGGCCATATCATTAGATTTTCTTCTTTTATACCCTTTCTTGCCAGCCACGCTGTGGAGTACTTGGACGCGTGTGATGGAGCATTGTCCTGCATGAAAATCATGTTTTTCTTGAAGGATGCAGACTTCTTCCTGTACCACTGCCTGAAGAAGGTGTCTTCCAGAAACTGGCAGTAGGACTGGGAGTTGAGCTTGACTCCATCCTCAACCCGAAAAGGCCCCACAAGCTCATCTTTGATGATACCAGCCCAAACCAGTACTCCACCTCCACCTTGCTGGCGTCTGAGTCGGACTGGAGCTCTCTGCCCTTTACCAATCCAGCCACGGGCCCATCCATCTGGCCCATCAAGACTCACTCTCATTTCATCAGTCCATAAAACCTTAGAAAAATCAGTCTTGAGATATTTCTTGGCCCAGTCTTGACGTTTCAGCTTGTGTGTCTTGTTCAGTGGTGGTCGACTTTCTGCCTTTCTTACCTTGGCCATGTCTCTGAGTATTGCACACCTTGTGCTTTTGGGCACTCCAGTGATGTTGCAGCTCTGAAATATGGCCAAACTGGTGGCAAGTGGCATCTTGGCAGCTGCACGCTTGACTTTTCTCAGTTCACGGGCAGTTATTTTGCGCCTTGGTTTTTCCACACGCTTCTTGCGACCCTGTTGACTATTTTGAATGAAACGCTTGATTGTTCGATGATCACGCTTCAGAAGCTTGGCTATTTTAAGACTGCTGCATCCCTCTGCAATATATCTCACTATTTTTGACTTTTCTGAGCCTGTCAAGTCCTTCTTTTGACCCATTTTGCCAAAGGAAAGGAAGTTGCTTAATAATTATGCACACCTGATATAGGGTGTTGATGTCATTAGACCACACCCCTTCTCATTACAGAGATGCACATCACCTAATATGCTTAATTGGTAGTAGGCTTTCCAGCCTATACAGCTTGGAGTAAGACAACATGCATAACGAGGATGATGTGGTCAAAATACTCATTTGCCTAATAATTCTGCACTCCCTGTATATTTTGAATATATATATATATATATATATATATATATATATATATATATATATATATATATATATATATATATATATATATATATATATATATATGTAAAAAATATTTTAATTTATATATCTTTTTAATATATATAATATACATAATATTAAAAACAATTATATAAATTAATTACATTTACATTTTGTAATCTGTATTTATAATAAATCTCATTATATATTTTTTTTACTTTTATATTTTTAGAATAAATTAGGCAGCAGATAAATATAGAATAATTAGATTTGTAATTCTATATTTATCATTTCATGAGATTTACATTTACATTTTTAATAAAAAAATACATTTTGTAATTATTCTATATTTCTTATAATTCTCATTATATATATAATATATATATATATATATATATATATATAGAATGTAAAACAAATCTAATGAAATTATAATTTTTAAATGTATATATATATATTAGAATAAATTATCTAAAAATATATAAATTCAAAATGTATAATTTCATTAGTTTTTCACATTTACATTAAAAAAGTAAATTTTTTAATCTATATTTATAATAATTCTCATTATATATATATATATATATATATATGTTTACTTTTATATATATTTTAAGAATAAATTAGGTAGCAAACAAATACAGAAAAATTACATTTGTAATTGTCCTATATTTATAATTTCATTAGATTTTTACATTTACATTTTTTAATAGTTGCATTTTATATAAATATAGAATAATTACATTTTGTAATTATTCAATATTTATACTAATTCATTTTCATAATAAATTAGGCAACAATGAAATGATGATGTAAAATCATTTTTAATTGAACTATTATGCATTATTATTTTTTTTGTCATACATTATTACAGTAATGATAACTTAATGTGTCATGAAAATCATGCCAAAGAATCTTAATGAAATTGTACATGTGTAATATGTTTTGTGTTGTGTGTGTGTGTGTGTAGGAGCTGTACGGACATCATATGCTGCGCTCTGTTCATGATTGTGGTCGTCGGTTACATGGTGGTGGGCATTCTGGGTAAGTTCTGTTTCTCCGCTGTGGTTGTGTCTTCTCTCATCGCTGAACGCTGACTGACTCGCTGTGGATTGACACGTGTTTACTTTCACCTGAAAGCATTATGGAAATTTACCTCGATCTGCCTCTCCTTAATGTGCAGTATGTAAATGCTGGAGAGTGCAGGGGCTTATGGGTAACACAATGATTGTTTCTGCAGCCTGAGAGTACAAAAGCACACAGACACACACCTTTATTTAGCTCTCTGTGTAAAATGTATATATAAAACTGAGTATAATTGCTGTAGTAGAAGACAGATCTTAAAAGCAAATGTAAAACATCATTTTTAATGTTATTTAATGTCATTTTAAATTCAAATTAAATTCCCGATTTTGAAAACAGAATGCGGAATTGTAATTTGAATTTGAATGTAAGTGACCTTTAGTTGACCTGTCTGGAAGAACCCTTCATTTCCCAGAATGCATTCTTAGAATTGCGATTCAACTTCCTGTTTGTTGTGGCGAGTTCGATTCAAATTCCAACTCAAAAGATTTCAAAAGGGAACCAATTCTTCAGATTAACTAGATAAAATATAACCATAAAGACAGATGTGCAAATTTAATTTAATTTAATAAAATTTTACTTAATTTAATTTTTATTTATTTTTTATATATATTATTTTATTATTATTATTATTATTAAAATAAAATATTTTATTATATTTCATTTAGTGCTGTCAAATCCTTCTTCATGTATATATTTAAGAAATATTTGCATGTATGTACTGTATATATATTTATATAATTTATATTATATATATATAAATATTTTATATATAAATATAACACATTTTTCTTAAATATATACATGCATGTGTGTGTGTTTATATATACATAATAATTATACACAGTACACACAAACACAAACTTTTATTTTGGATGCGATTAATCGTGATAATTGATTTGACAGCACTAAATAAAATATAATAAAATATTTTATTTTAAATAATAAAATAATATTTTAAAAATAAAATAAATAAATCAAATAAAATAATATAATTAGAAAAACAATAAAATAAAACACAATAAAATATAATTTAATTATATAAAATAAAATATTTTATTATAATATATAATATATTTTCATTTTATTTTATTTAGTTTTATTTTATTTTATTAAAATAAAATATAATACAATTAAAAACAAGTAAAATATGAATAAAATATTTTTTTTTTATATAATATAATGAATATAATATAAAATATAAAAATGAAAACAAAAGGTCCCACTTTAAATGTTGCATTAGATTACACTAATATTTAATGCACTTGCTTTGATATTCTGCTAATCCGGACCTTACTCTTGACATCTGTGTGTTTGTGTGTGAGAGCTCATTAAACTCTCTGTGATGTCCTGAGATCACACTCCAGCTAATGAAGGCCAAACCAAACACTAATTAGAGTCTAAGGGCTCTTCCATGGAACTAATTACAGTCAGCGGTTACAGTTACAGTGATTTTACCACGGTTCAGGGCTGTTGTTATGATGTGAGTATTCTGAGTATTAGTGATATATTCAGTAATATTATAGATTTAACGGCCCTGACACTATCAGATGAGAACAAAACATGTGTCAAACTGAATAAAGGACTCCAGGAGTGAATGAATACACATTTATTGGCTCTTCTGCTATTAACGTGTGTGTATTTGATGTGAAACCGTTTGATTCCTTAGCCTGGCTGTACGGGGACCCTCGACACGTGCTAAATCCAAGAAACTCCACGGGAATGTTCTGCGGAATCGGACCGAACAAGTGAGATTTGCCGTCAGTCATTCTAGGATCTTCTGGGCTTGATTTGTGGTTGTCTGATGCTCATGTCCGTCTGTCTCTCAGGGATAAACCCAGCGTCTTATATTTTGACATCATCAAATGCGCCACGGCGACCAACATCATGGCTGCGGCTCTGCAGGGTCTCCAGTGTCCCACCACACAGGTACCAGAGAGATCTCTCCGAATCAACGCCATCTGTTACTGCTTTATAATATTCCCTGAGCTCCACTTATAATGTTACATCTCAAACAGTCATAAGTTGGCCATTCTCAACTCTGTTTTTGACCTTTTGGTTTGAACACTCCATTTAATAGGGGCGTGTCTCCTTTAAGACTTCAGTGTAAACGCCCACTGCTATGATTGGGCAGCATATTTGCATAGTAAATAAGCATTATACATGTGGAACTGTTAAAACGCGATTAGGATTTCAGTTGTTGTGATTAATGGAAAGTGTGGATTACAGTATTATGTTTACATTTAACTATATCGTCGCTGTCGGGCGGAAACCTTGTGTCTCCAAAAACACTACTTTTCAGGAAATGGAAAAACGCTGTATTTATTAAGTAATTAAACACTGCATTGTTATATTGTGGGTTTATATATGGTCAGACGCTTGCATGTGTCATTATATTATTCATATTTTACCAAAATGAAGCTCAAATGGAGTTACAAGGTTTTTCACCACTGATGTCGGAGATTTGTTTTTTCCATCATGTGCTAGAGATGCGCGGATGGGCTATTATTTCATCCGCAACTGCATCACAAAACTTATCATCCGTCCGCCATCCATCCGCACCAACGTTTTTTGACCAATTTTCAAAGCCGCACCCGCCCGCCATCCGCTGGTTGATTTAAGGTCTATGGGCGATGCAGGGCGCTGCTGACGCGAGCCGCGAGGCTAGAAAGCTCTTGCCTGATCCAATGCAGCAAAGATATTTAAAGGCTAAAGTCCCTACTAGTATAGCCTATTGGCTATGAATATTGTATCCCCAGAATATCAGCAGTGAACTCCGTCTCTGATCGGCGCACAGGGACAAAAATAAATAAACAGCCTAAATAAAACGCACATCGGCAAACCTGACCTTACCTGAATAGGCTACTGTATAATTTTATCATTGTAATAAAAAACGCAATTTGGCCATGAACATGCTGCTATTTACACTACTACTAATTAATGCCTATTGCACTTTAGTTTTTTTTTTTTTGCAAAAAGAAAGAAAGCTTGAATAAAATAAAAAGTCATTCACATAGGCTAATTATACGCAGTCATGTCAGGGTGACGAGTCTGACGAAATTAAACCGTTCATTTTGACTGCATGGGAAGAGAGCGCGTCTTTTTCAGGCAGACAGTGCAATTCATTTTATACCAGCAGGCCTAACAATCATACAAGAAACAAACTATGGAGCCTCGATATTAAAGAAACGCCGACTCTATTCATTCGCTGAAAGTCCACCGCACAACAGTGCAACGTGCCCGAATTTAATTTAAGTATTATTTTTTGTCATGTCATCCGCTCAATCCGCGGTTTGTCCACAGAGTCCGCGGCTGTAACCGCCAACCGCGCATCTCTAGTAAGTGCATCATGTTACATTTTCATCAACTTACAGGTTATAAAGTTTACTGCAGCTATGATGGCATATAGACATATATATATAGTGTTTCTTGAGTAAAGAAAACGCTGTGCTTATTCAAAGAACCAGTTCTTTATTTACCATTGCATTGCAAACAAGCAGAGACGCTCCGAACTGTGTGTGGCACTTCATTCACGATTGAGGAGGGGCGGAGCTATGAGGTTTGACTGAGCCAATGGAGTTACAAGGTTTAATCACAAGCACTTTTTAATGCTTTTCATTGGTTAAATATTTGCAAAACCCACAGACAGACGTAAAGGGAGACCAATAGTTTTGTAAAATGACGAAACATGGAGATACAAGGTTTCCACCCGACAGTGACTATATACATATATAACATATACTTGATGTACTAAAATAACTAAAACACTGAAACTAAAATAAAAATGAATTAAAACAATATAGACATTAAAACACAAACACTAATAAAAATGACAAAAACACACTAAAATTGCTAAAACTTTAACAAAAAAATACAAAAATAAAAGTGAGCTCAAAATAAAAAAAGAACTATAATAGTATCTCAATGATAGTAAAATAGCACTGGTTCATCAAAGGACTTGCGTAGATATTTCTACAGTAATATCTGAGACAAAGTTGATGCTTGAATTAACTGGAAATGCTTTTATGTATCCTGACCTTTGAAAGAGCAACATCTGAGCGATAACCTTTCATGAATCGTGATATCTGTGTTGAATGTGTGTGTGACAGTAATTGTTTGTTTTGCCGCTGTAGGTGTGTGTGAAGTCGTGTCCGTCAGATTTCTGGGCTTTGTCTCCTCTCGCCTACTTACAGGACGCAAAACCAGCCAATTATTTCAAACAGGAGTTCTGCGTCCCTTCCTTCCAGCTGCAAGGAACTAACTTAGTAAGTGTGTGTGTGTGTGTGTGTGTGTGTAAGTGAGTGAGTGAGTGTATGTGTGAGTGTGAGTGTGTGTGTGTGAGTGTGTGAGTGTGAGTGTATGTGTGTGTTTTTTAGTGTGTGTGTGTTTGAGTGTGTGTGTGAGTATGTGTGTGAGTGTATATGTGTGTGTGTGTGTGTTTGATTGTGTGTGTGTGTGTGTGTGAGAGTGTATGTGAGTGTATAAATGAGTGTGTGAGTGTATGTGTGAGTGAGTGTGTGTGAGTGTGTGTGTGAGTGTATGTGTGAGTGTATGAATGAGTGTGTGAGTGTGTGAGTGACTGTGTGTGTGTGAGTGACTGTGTGAGTGTATGAGTGACTGTGTGTGTGTGTGTGTGAGTGAGTGTGTGAGTGTGTGTGTGAGTATATGTGTGTGTGTGTCTGTGTGTGTTTGAGTGTGTGAGTGTGTGAGTGTTTGAGTGAGTGTATGTGTGAGTGTGTGAGTGTATGTGTGAGTGTGTGAGTGTATGTGTGAGTGAGTGTGTGTGTGTGAGTGAGTGTGTGTGTGTGAGTGTGTGTGTGTGTGAGTGTGTGTGTGTGTGTGTGAGTGTATGTGTGTGTGTGTGTGTTTTTTAGTGTGTGAGTGTTTGAGTGTGTGTGTGTGAGTGTGTGTGTGTGAGTGTATGTGTGTGTGTGTGTGTTTGATTGTGTGTGTGTGTGTGAGTGTATGTGTGAGTGTGTAAATGAGTGTGTGGGTGTATGTGTGAGTGTGTGTGTGTGTGTGAGTGTGTGTGTGTGTGTGTGAGTGTATGTGTGAGTGAGTGTGTGTGTGTGTGAGTGTGTGTGTGTGTGTGTGAGTGTATGTGTGTGAGTGTATGAATGTGTGTGTGAGTGTGTGTGAGTGTATGAATGAGTGTGTGTGTGTGAGTGCATGAGTGACTGTGTGTGTGTGTGTGTGTGTGTGTGAGTGAGTGAGTGTGTGAGTGTATGAGTGACTGTGTGTGAGTGAGTGTGTGAGTGTGTGGGTGAGTGTATGTGTGTGTGTGTCTGTGTGTGTTTGAGTGTGTGAGTGTTTGAGTGTGTGTATGTGTGAGTGTGTGAGTGAGTGTATGTGTGAGTGTATGTGTGTATGTGTGAGTGTATGTGTGAGTGAGTGTGTGTGTTCGTGTGTTCGTGTGTGTGTGTGTGTGTGTTTGTCAAAAGTCTTATATTTTGATGATATATACTCTCTTATAAAAAATATGTGAACAATGTGGTTATTTTCTTACAACTTTGAATGTCTCTTTCTCTCAGACAACTATGGACATTATAAATAAAGAGTTGTGTCCTTATTTCTACATACCCACATCCTCTGGTGAGTGACCGAAGATGAAGACACTGAAAACCACATCATTTCTTCTTGTTAATATCCTCACTCATCCTTCTCTCTGTGTGTGTGTCTCTCTAGTGTTGGGACGGTGTTTGCCCAGTTTCGGAGGAAATGCGTATAATCCCAGTAACATTCCTGACAACTTCAGTCTTCCAGGATTGAGTAAAAATCAGACTGTGGCAGCGATCATGAACGCTACAGGGTAAATACACACACATGCATACGCACACACGCGCACACACACACACACACACAAACACACACATGCGTACATGCATACAGACACATGCATACATACACGCATACAAGCACAGACGCATGCATACGCACGCACACACATACATGCATATTCACACGCATACACACACGTGCATGCATACTTACACACACACACTCCCATACACACATACATACACACACATGCATGGGCATGCATACACACGCATACACACACAGACACATGCATACACACGCATACATGCATGCACACAAGCATGCACACACAGACGCATGCATACACACGCACACTCATACATGCATATTCACACGCATACACACACATACGCATACACACAGATGCATGCACATGCACACATACATGCGGAAGCACACACACATGCACACACACACATGCATACACACACACTCACACACACTCATGCATACACACGCATGCATATACACACATGCATGCACACACACGCATGCACACAACAATATTAGATACAAAATTTTAACTTAAAGAAATGTTGTCTTGTCAGCTGAGTAAAATAAGATTAAGTTGAAGTACTAATAATAAAATAAATGAAAGCTAAATAGAAATAAAATGACAAATAAACACATTATTAACTAATAAATTTTTTATAATAGTATATGTACTAAAATAACAATATTGACTGGGTTAACAAGAGTTAACACACATTATTCTTAATTAATCAGGATTTCTGTGTATGAAATGTCAGCGTCTGTTTTGTGTAATTCCTCTTCTGCTCATCACGTGCTCTAGATCTCAGCATCAGCCAGTCAAACACTATTAATCTGTCTAATATATTCAAGATAAATGGGTTCAGACTGTAGACGTGTATCGATTTATATACAGACTGTGACACTACCCTACTAGAAAACCGGTTTTAGAATCAAAAACAAATGATTTGCTTTATTTATATGTTGTTTTTACTAGTGAGGATGGAGGTTTTTGTCCAACTGAGTTCATTTGTGAGGAGTAAAGTTGAATATGTTGAGTATAGTGTGTGTGTCGTTTACTGACGCATGTCTCTCTCGTTGCCAGTGCTGGAGGGGCGTCAAAGTGAGTGATGGACAGAGAGTGTCCGTGTGTAGCAGTAGACATCTGTCTGTCCGTCTGTGTTTGTGTGAGTGTGTCTGTGTGTGTGTGTGTCATCTTGATCATCTGTCCGTGTTGAATCAGTGTCTCTCTGTAGGGTGAAGGACGTGTAGCTGTAGTGGTTTTAGAGCTTTAGTCTGTGTGTGTGTGTGTGTGTCTGCTTCTCTCAGAGCTTCATTTGTGAGCTTTGACAAATGCTTTGTAAAGTTTTCACAGCTTTACAAAGGGCAGAGCTTGTGTCTGGCGGTCCGGCGCTGCTGGTGCTCGGCGTTGGTTTGATGCTGATTCTGTGTTCACAGTGACCTGACCAACGGATTCAACGCCAAAGACGTGGGCCTGCGGATCTTCGAGGACTTTGCCAAGTCGTGGCAGTGGATCGTAGCGTGAGTCCAGATCTTTTGTCATTCACACTGATCGAGTCGATCATCGAAACATTCATAGCTTTCAACAAATGCTCTTTGAGAAAAATACTTTTTTTTTAAATAAATGCACTTGGATGTAAATGCAGTTTAGTTTGATATTTTGTTATTAATGCACTGAAATTCATATATATATATATATACACTACCAGTAAAAAAAAAGTTTGGAAACGGTACTATTTTGATTGTTTTTGAAAGAGTCTCTTCTGCTCACTAAGCCTGCATTTATTTGATCAAAAATTACAGTAAAAATCTGAAATATGACTCCAGTGTAAATCAGCTGTTCTCTATGTGAGTATATAGTAAAGTGTAATTTATTCCTGTGATCAAAGCTGAATTTATCATCATTACTCCAGTCTTCAGTGTCACATGATCCTTCACAAATCATTCTGATATGAGGATTTGAGCTCAAGAAACATTTATGATTATTATCAGTGTTCAAAACAGTTGTGTACAATTTTTTTTCAGGATTATTTAATGAATAGAAAGTCCAAAAGAACAGCATTTATCTGAAATATAAAGCTTTTGCAACATTATAAATGTCTATACTGTCACTTGATCAATTTAATGCATCCTTGCTGAATAAATTTATTAATTTCTTTAAGTTCTTTCCCAAAAAAAAACTTTTGAACGGTAGTACAATGTTACAAAAGCTTTCTGTTTCAGATAAATACTGTTCTTTTGAACTTTCTATTCATCAAAGAATCCTAAAGAAATTGTTTTCAACATTGATAATAATCATAAATGTTTCTTGAGCTCAAATCATCATATCAGAATGATTTCTGAAGGATCATGTGACACTGAAGACTGGAGTAATGATGATAAATTCAGCTTTGATCACAGGAATAAATTACACTTTACTATATATTCACATAGAGAACAGCTGATTTACACTGGAGTCATATTTCACTATATTACAGCTTTTTTTGTATTTTTAATAGCATAAATGCAGCCTTGATGAGCAGAAGAGACTCTTTCAAAAACAAAATAGTACCGTTTACAAACTTTTGACTGGTAGTGTATATATATACATATTTTATATATAAAATAATGGAAATACAAATAATGAAACACTGAAACAAAAAAGTATTTATTTTTATTAATAAAAATATATATTTTTTATTAATAATAAGTTATATTTTCATTATATATATATATATAATTATATATATTTTATATTATATAAATTATATATAATTTTAGGATATAGTATTTAGATACTATTATAGTTTTTTATTAATATTTTGAATCAGTTTTCATTTTAAATTTAGTCCAAGTTTTATTAATTATGTTGTTTGTTTTTGTTTTTTCATTTTTTATATGTGTATATAGTTTTTATATTTTTTTATTTTAGTTATAGTTATTTTAGTACATCAAGTTAAACTAAATTAAAATGAGAAATGAAATAAAACATTTGTTTTATATTTTATTTTTATTTCAGTTAATATTTATTTAATTTCAAGTAGTTTTTTTGTTTTAGTTTCAGGGTTTGATTTATATATATAATGGAGATATAAATTAATATTATTTAAATGTTTATATATATATATATATATATATACATGTGTACATAAAAACAAATATGTTATAATACATATGTATACAATGTATTTATTATTATATTTACATTTTATTATTATCTGTTATAATATAATATTATTTATGTAGTTACATTTTTTATAAAATTATTTGATTTTATATGTATTTAAACAGAATTTTTTCAGAACAAAACATTTGACTTTCTAGCTGTTTAAAGTTTTGTGTGGAGTGCTCTAGTAGTTTCTTGTCATCGAGAGTCAGACTATCAGTGTTAAAATATTTTGAGTGGCGTGCAAATTCTGATATTTTATATCCTGATGATGAAGTTCTCCAATAGTGCTCCAATGTGATGTAAGTCTCTCTGTGTGTGTGTGTGTGTCAGTGGTCTGGTCATTGCGATGGTGGTCAGCGTCCTGTTCCTCCTGCTGCTGCGCTTCACGGCGCCCGTCCTGGTCTGGGTTCTCATCGTCGGCGTTCTGGCGGTCGGCGCCTTCGGTGAGCTCATCTCTTTGATCTCGCTACATTGTGTTCTAAACAGCGATGACATCATCACACATCTGACACGCTCACCTGCGCTGACAAACACATCAGGTTTATCTGGACTGTGATTGAACTGAAGATTAATGAACGGTTACTGAATAACGTCAGACGTGCTGAGGGGAGCATTTTGGGCCGGTCAGAGTAGCTGATGATGTTTTTGATGAGTGATATAGTAAAGCGCAGTATCTGATGATGATGTGTGTTCTCTCTCTCTGTCCGTCAGGGATCTGGTACTGTTATAATGAGTACATGTCTCTGGTCAGCTCCAGCCTGACCTTCAGTAATGTGGGCTTCACCTCTAATGTCCAGGTGTATCTGCAGGTGCGGGACACATGGCTGGCCTTCTGTGAGTCCTGCACACGCCAAACACACACTAGAGACATTACAATAGAGATGCTTTCATCAATTATCTCACTTCAGTTTCTCTTTCAATTTTAATGTGCTTTCACGTGATAACTTTTACATTTTTAATACATTTTTTAATACATACATTTAATTTATACATTCAATAGAAAATCAATCTAAATAGAATTGAAATACTGGAACTTCATCTCTCAGCTCAAATTCTCTTTTAATTTTAATGTCATTCAAATTAAATTCTTAATTAAATTAAAATGGAATTAAGAATCACTAAATTTTCAACTAAATATTCAAATAAATTTTCAACTAAATTACTGCCCGCATTTAAAATGTAATATAATTAAACCTAATAAATAGAAATAGAATTGAATCTAAATGTAACTTCATCTCTCAGTTTGATTTCTGTTTCAATTCTAATGTGCTTCTTTCACATGATATATTTTTTTACATTTAATTTATACTACATTAAATTGAAATGAAATAGAATTTAATCTAAATATAATTTAAATACTCTATTTAAAATAGAAACTTCATCTCTCAGCTCAATTTCACTTTTAATTTTAATATTCTTATTTCGCATGACAAACTTTTTTTATAAAATTAAATTAAAATTAAATAGAATTTAAATTCTAGAACTATATCTGTTCAAATTTTGATTCTAATGTGCTTCATTCACATGACAACTTTATTTAATTTATACTACATTAAATTAAAATTAAATAGAATTTAATCTAAATATAACTTCATCTGTCAGCTCAATTTCTCTTTTAATTTTAATATTCTTAGTTTGCATGACAAACTTTTTTTATAAAATTAAATTAAAATTAAATATAATTGAAATACTTGAGCTATACCTGTTCAGTTTCTGCATTAATTCTAATGTGCTTCATTTGCATGACAACTTTATTTAATTTATACTACAATAAATTAAAATGTAATATAATTAAACCTAATAAATAGAAATATAATTGAATCTAAATGTAACTTCATCTCTCAGTTTGATTTCTGTTTCAATTCTAATGTGCTTCTTTCACATGATATATTTTTTAAAATGTAATTTATACTACATTAAATTGAAATTAAATAGAATTTAATCTAAATATAATTTTAATACTCTAACTTCATCTCTCAGCTCAAATTCTCTTAATTTTAATATTCTTAGTTTGCATGACAAACTTAAATTTAATTAAAATATAATTGAAATACTTGAGCTATACCTGTTCAGTTTCTGTTTTAATTCTAATGTGCTTCATTTGCATGACAACTTTATTTAATTTATTCTACATTAAAGTAAAATTTTATATAATTTAATCTAAATATTATTTAAACACTGGAACTTCATCTCTCAGCTCAATTTCACTTTTAATTTTAATATTCTTATTTCGCATGACAAACTTTTTTTTTTAAAATTACATTAAAATTAAATATAATTTAAATTCTAGAACTATATCTGTTCAAATTTTGATTCTTATGTGCTTCATTCACATGACAACTTTATTTAATTTATACTACATTAAATTAAAATTAAATAGAATTTAATCTAAATATAACTTCATCTCTCAGCTCAATTTCTCTTTTAATTTTAATATTCTTAGTTTGCATGACAAACTTTTTTTATAAAATTAAATTAAAATTAAATATAATTGAAATACTTGAGCTATACCTGTTCAGTTTCTGCATTAATTCTAATGTGCTTCATTTGCATGACAACTTTATTTAATTTATACTACAATAAATTAAAATGTAATATAATTAAACCTAATAAATAGAAATAGAATTGAATCTAAATGTAACTTCATCTCTCAGTTTGATTTCTGTTTCAATTCTAATGTGCTTCTTTCACATGATATATTTTTTAAAATGTAATTTATACTACATTAAATTGAAATTAAATAGAATTTAATCTAAATATAATTTTAATACTCTAACTTCATCTCTCAGCTCAAATTCTCTTAATTTTAATATTCTTAGTTTGCATGACAAACTTAAATTTAATTAAAATATAATTGAAATACTTGAGCTATACCTGTTCAGTTTCTGTTTTAATTCTAATGTGCTTCATTTGCATGACAACTTTATTTAATTTATTCTACATTAAAGTAAAATTTTATATAATTTAATCTAAATATTATTTAAACACTGGAACTTCATCTCTCAGCTCAATTTCACTTTTAATTTTAATATTCTTATTTCGCATGACAAACTTTTTTTTTTAAAATTACATTAAAATTAAATATAATTTAAATTCTAGAACTATATCTGTTCAAATTTTGATTCTTATGTGCTTCATTCACATGACAACTTTATTTAATTTATACTACATTAAATTAAAATTAAATAGAATTTAATCTAAATATAACTTCATCTCTCAGCTCAATTTCTCTTTTAATTTTAATATTCTTAGTTTGCATGACAAACTTTTTTTATAAAATTAAATTAAAATTAAATATAATTGAAATACTTGAGCTATACCTGTTCAGTTTCTGCATTAATTCTAATGTGCTTCATTTGCATGACAACTTTATTTAATTTATACTACAATAAATTAAAATGTAATATAATTAAACCTAATAAATAGAAATAGAATTGAATCTAAATGTAACTTCATCTCTCAGTTTGATTTCTGTTTTAATTCTAATGTGCTTCTTTCACATGATATATTTTTTAAAATTTAATTTATACTACATTATATTGAAATTAAATAGAATTTAATCTAAATATAATTTTAATACTCTAACTTCATCTCTCAGCTCAAATTCTCTTAATTTTAATATTCTTAGTTTGCATGACAAACTTAAATTTAATTAAAATATAATTGAAATACTTGAGCTATACCTGTTCAGTTTCTGTTTTAATTCTAATGTGCTTCATTTGCATGACAACTTTATTTAATTTATTCTACATTAAAGTAAAATTTTATATAATTTAATCTAAATATTATTTAAACACTGGAACTTCATCTCTCAGCTCAATTTCACTTTTAATTTTAATATTCTTATTTCGCATGACAAACTTTTTTTTATAAAATTAAATATAATTTAAATTCTAGAACTATATCTGTTCAAATTTTGATTCTAATGTGCTTCATTCACATGACAACTTTATTTAATTTATACTACATTAAATTAAAATTAAATAGAATTTAATCTAAATATAACTTCATCTGTCAGCTCAATTTCTCTTTTAATTTTAATATTCTTAGTTTGCATGACAAACTTTTTTTATAAAATTAAATTAAAATTAAATATAATTGAAATACTTGAGCTATACCTGTTCAGTTTCTGCATTAATTCTAATGTGCTTCATTTGCATGACAACTTTATTTAATTTATACTACAATAAATTCAAATGTAATATAATTAAACCTAATAAATAGAAATAGAATTGAATCTAAATGTAACTTCATCTCTCAGTTTGATTTCTGTTTTAATTCTAATGTGCTTCTTTCACATGATATATTTTTTAAAATTGAATTTATACTACATTAAATAGAATTTAATCTAAATAGAATTGAAATACTGGAACTTCATCTCTCAGCTCAAATTCTCTTTTAATTCTAATGTGCTTCATTTGCATGACAACATTATTTAATTTATACTTTATTAAAACAAAATGAAATAGAATTGAATCTAAATGTAACTTCATCTCTCAGTTTGATCTCTGTTGTAATTTTAATGTGCTTCATTCGCATTAAACAAACGTTTTTATTTAATCTGTATTCATTTAGATTCAATTCAATACAATGCAATGAACTAAGAGTCTTAAAAAATGTTGTCCATATTTACCCATCAGGATTTAGCCAGCAGGTAATAATAATAATAATAATAATAATGTGTGTAATGTGTGTGTCAGTGATTATCCTGTGTATCGTGGAGGCCGTTCTGCTGCTGGCGCTGATCTTCCTCAGGACTCGCATTCTCATCGCCATCGCTCTGATCCAGGAGACCAGCAAGTAAACAAACACTTTATCAGTGACGATGTGTGATTACTGAAACCTGCCCGGAAACACA
>CM077209.1:2215257-2375257 GCA_039654625.1 Rhinogobio ventralis
GTTTACAGTGTGTGATCAGGACAGTGTGTTATTGTGCTGATGTGTGTGTGTGCAGTGTGTGATCAGGACAGTGTGTGTTATTGTGCTGATGTGTGTGTGTGTGCAGTGTGTGATCAGGACAGTGTGTGTTATTGTGCTGATGTGTGTGTGCAGTGTGTGATCAGGACAGTGTGTGTTATTGTGCTGATGTGTGTGTGTGCAGTGTGGGATCAGGACAGTGTGTTATTGTGCTGATGTGTGTGTGTGCAGTGTGTTATTGTGCTGATGTGTGTGTGTGCAGTGTGTGTTATTGTGCTGATGTGTGTGTGTTTACAGTGTGTGATCAGGACAGTGTGTGTTATTGTGCTGATGTGTGCTCAGGGTGGTGGTGCTGGATAAAGTGACGGATCTGCTGCTGTTCTTCGGGAAGCTGCTGGTGGTCGGTGGAGTGGGTGAGTGTGAAAGAGAGAGAGAGAGAGAGTACAGACACACACGTGTCAGATCTCTGGAGTATCAGCTGACCTCTCGTCTCTTCTCAGGTGTGCTGGCCTTCTTCTTCTTCTCCGGCAGGATTCCGACTCCAGGAACCACGTTTGAGACGGCGGCTCTCAACTACTACTGGATGCCCATCATTGTGAGATACACACACACACACACACACACTCACTCTCTCTCTCTCACACACACACACACACACACTCACACACACACTCTCTCTCTCTCACACACGCACTGTCACACACACACACACACTCACACACACACACTCTCTCTCACACACACGCACTCTCACACACACACACACTCACGCACACATACACACACACACACTCTCTCTCTCTCTCACACACACACGCACTCTCAGACACATACACACACGCACACACACTCTCTCTCTCTCTTACAAGTCAAGTCAACTTTATTTATATAGCGCTTTATACAATGCCGATTGTTTCAAAGCAGCTTCACAGTGTTAAACAGGAAAATAATGAACAGAATTTGATTCGGCTGTACAGCCGCTCTGGAGAAAACAGTGATGTCATCAGCTCATTTCAATTATCATATAGTGTCAATGCGGGCAGATCAGTAATATAATTGAAATTTTAGTGTCCCAACTCAGCAAGCCAAAAGCCAAAGGTGACGGTGGCAAGGAACCAAAACTCCTTCAGGGCCAGAATGGAGAAAAAAAACCTTGGGAGAAACCAGGCTCTGTCGGGGTGGCAGTTCTCTTCTGGCCGACGAACAAATAGTGTATGATTATGATTCTGGCAGCATTACAGGAAGTCATATTAGATCGAAAGATATTCGAAAGATTGGAGTCGTCACGCCGGAGACGGTTTAATGAGGATGTCATGTCGATGTGGCATTTACAGAGGGTAGACTAATTGACACGGTCTCTGCAGACACTTCAGGGATGAGTTGGTCATGTCCAGGCGCAGGTCCACCATCTGATCTGGATACGGCCCGGATCCGGCTGACTGCAGTAAACCTCGGGATAAACAGAGAGACTAACATTAGCGTAGATGCCATTCTTCTTATGATGTAACGAGTACATCAGGTGTTATGGGAAGTGTTCCCGGTTCCGGCTGACCTAGTTAATGCAGCCTAACAATCATTTAACTGATTTGAATAAAATATAAATTTAAAATGTTTTATGTGTATGCCATAGTAAAGAGATGTGTTTTTAGTCTAGATTTAAACTGACAGAGCGTGTCTGCTTCCCGAACAATGCTAGGAAGGCTGTTCCAGAGTTTGGGTGCTAAATAGGAAAAGGATCGACCGCCTGCAGTTGATTTTGATATTCTAGGTATTATCAACTGGCCAGAGTTTTGAGACCGCAATAGACGTGATGGAGTATAATGCGTTAAGAGCTCGCTCAAGTACTGGGGAGCTAAACCATTTAGTGCTTTGTAAGTAATTAGCAAGATTTTAAAATGTATGCGATGTTTAATAGGGAGCCAGTGCAGTGTTGACCGAACCGGGCTAATATGGTCATACTTCCTGGTTCTAGTAAGAACTCGAGCTGCTGAAGCTAAATTGAGTATACACAATACAAGGTAATGATCTGTGATGTCATCGCTCTGCTGCAGAATTTCAAAGGTATCAACATTTATTCCATGTGACAATATTAGGTCTAGAGTATGATTACGGCGATGAGTGGGTCCTGACACGTGTTGCCTAACTCCAATAGAGTTTAGAATGTCTCTAAATGCCAATCCCAATGCGTCTTTTTCATTGTCTACATGGATATTAAAATCACCAACAATTAGGACTTTATCTGTAGCCAGTACTAAATAGAAAATCAGCAAATTCTCTGGTAAAGTGTGTATTGTGCCCTGGTGGCCTGTATACAGTAGCCAGCACAAGTGTTAAACGGGATTTATCAATTTCACTACATAACGTTACATAAAGCACCAAAACTTCAAAGGAATTATATTTGAAACTAGACTTCTGAGTAATACTGAAGATATTATTATAAATTACAGCAACACCTCCCCCTTTACCTTTCAGACGCGGCTCGTGTTTATAACAATAATCTTGTGGGGTGGACTCATTTAAAGTAATGTAGTCGTCAGGTTTTAGCCAGGTTTCTGTCAAACACAGCACATCTAGATTATTATCTGTAATCATATCATTAACAATAAGCGCTTTTGAGGAAAGGGATCGAATATTCAGCAGCCTGAGCTTTATCATTTGATCATCTGTATTATATCTGTTGTGTATTTGTTGGACATCAATTAAATTTTTACCGTTAAATGGTTTTGAGGTTTTTTTGTATTTACTAATTCATGGAACAGACACAGTCTCTATGTGATAATATCTAGGTGAAAGAGTCTCTATGTGCTGGGATTTATCTGACGGTCGGGTAAGCCAGTCCGTCTGCTTCCTGACCTGGGCCCTAGTTAGTCAAGGTTTAGCTTTAAGACTATGTGCCAAATTACTAGAGAGAAGAGCGGCACCACCCCAGGAGGGATGGATACCATCTCTTTTCAACAGGTCAGGTCTGCCCCAAAAGCTTTTCTAATTGTCTATGAACCCTATGTTATTTTGCGGACACCACTTAGACAACCAGCCATTGAGTGATGATAGTCTGCTAAGTATCTCATCACTCCGGCGAACAGGCAAACTTTTAAATTTGCTTTGATGTCAGGCGCTCTGGCTCCCGGTAAACATGTGACTATGGTGGCTGGTGTCTCTATTTTCACGTTCCGTGTAATAGAATCGCCAATAACTAGGGCACTTTCAAAAGGATTCTCAGTGGGTGCATCACTGAGTGGGGAGAACCTGTTTGATGTTCTAATCGGAACGGAAGAGTGTTTTTTTGATCCGCGACTATGCCGTCTCATTGTCACCCAGTTGCCCTGCTGCACAGGCTCTACAGCGGGAACCGAACAGTGTACAGATTTCACTAAGCTAGTCACATCCAAAGCAGTGTCTAAAGCTGTTACATTCTCACTACTCTCAAATAAAGTCTGGATGCTTGTCTCTAATTCTGAAATCTTCTCCGTCAGCCTGACTACCTCCTTACATTTATCACATGTGAAGCCCTGTTCGCTGACAGAGAAGGATATACTGAACATGTAACAGGCAGTGCAAGTGACAATGACAGGAGAAGATGAAATGGCTTACCGTGTTTATTGATTAATCTAACTCACCACACTTGTTTGATGGACTAGTAAAGGCACGAGAGACAAAACAGGAGACCCAGATGCACGTATGGCAGGCTAACAGGCTAGTGAAATGCTAACGCGTTGTGATAGTGATTTAGATTAAAAGCTAGCGATGTCAAATTTAACGTGATAGGCAATATTAAACAATATATAGTGATGAGTAAGTTATATTTAGCAGGATAAACAACAAATAAAATATATCAAATAGAGATTCAAAAGCAAAGCTGTACAGAGTTACAAACACTGCAGCAAGACAGACAGGAGGCAGACAAAATTGACTAAAAGTTAAAATGACATAATTCCTTATAAAGTTGCCTTAGTATGTCATAATTTAGACTTTGTCATACATTTCACATATCAAGTCAAAATTGACATACAAAGTAGTCATAACTACAACATAAAAAGTCAAAGATGATTTTGTGATCGGCTGTAAAAGGAGGTGTATAGACATTAATCAGGCCGTGTGTTTTGAGAAGTGACGTGTGTGTGTGTGTGTGTGTTGACAGACGGTGGTGTTCGGTGCGTATCTGATCGCTCACGGCTTCTTCAGCGTCTATAACATGGGTGTGGACACACTGTTCCTGTGCTTCTGTGAGTCTCACACGCATTCACAGGATCATGATTCAGCTTTATAATGCTATGATGATAACAGTGTGTGTGTGTGTGTGTTCAGTGGAGGATCTGGAGCGGAACGACGGCAGTGCAGAGAAACCCTACTTCATGTCCAAGAACCTGATGAAGATCCTCAACAAGAAGAACAAACAGCCCAAGACGGGTTGATGAAGATGATGATGATGAGGGTCTCAGCCTTCATGCTCTCAAGCACCGTCACTTTCAAGATCCCAGCGAATCCATGTACAGACACCCAATTCCCAATTTATTTTTTAACACTCTTAGCCGAGATTTGATTTTACTGAAAACGTGCCTGTGCATTTGTGAGGGTTTTATTTTTCCTGACACACAACACAAATGCAAGAAACCAAACGGAGGATGAGTCTGTGAGCCAAAGCCTTTATTATCATTATTAATATTATTTGGTTTGTGTTTTTACTAAGATGTGCACAGTGAAACTATATTGCACATATAATTGACCGTCTTTGCCACAGATTAATCAACAATCCGTTCTTCCAAAACTACTGTACTGTTCATAAAGCCACATTTTTTCACTTTGTAATGGAAAATAAAATACAGTCCGATATATGAAACTGAGCATGAACGAAAGAAAGCCTTTGTTTTTATAATTACTGTAGTTCATGCTCGTTTCACTGTTTTTATATGATTTGTATTCGGTTGTGTGATTTAGTGTAAACTGGAAATAAACAGAGAATATTTATTTAAAGATATACATATATATGCATAAATTTAATAAAAATGTTGCATATTAACAGGTGCGTATTTTCTCCTATGTATTTGCATCAGTTTCATGATCGAATGTGAGTGTTTGTATTGACAGGAACAGAACTGGATTTACTAATGTAAAGCATCATTACAACCAAATTATTTATAACTATAGAAAATAAAACTAAAGAAAGAATTGTGCCTTTGCGGGTAACTAGAATAAATGACTGAAAATGTTTACTAAAATTTATCCAAGCGCCTCCTACTGTATAACAGTGAGAACACAGATTGCATGAATTCTGTCAATGGCGGGGAAAGACTTAATAGATGCACTACAGTGTGTGTGTGTGTGTGTGTGTGTGTGTGTCCTGAAGACTTCCTGCAACTCTGAACCAGCAGAACCGGTCTCTGACATCATCATTATAATCACCCAACAGTTCATAGCTCAAGCTCACTCTTCATAGATGACCTGAGCAAATTCTGACTTCAGGATTGACAATATGATGATACATATATATATATATATATATATATATATACACTCACCTAAAGGATTATTAGGAACACCTGTTCAATTTCTCATTAATGCAATTATCTAATCAACCAATCACATGGCAGTTGCTTCAATGCATTTAGGGGTGTGGTCCTGGTCAAGACAATCTCCTGAACTCCAAACTGAATGTCAGAATGGGAAAGAAAGGGGATTTAAGCAATTTTGAGCGTGGCATGGTTGTTGGTGCCAGACGGGCCGGTCTGAGTATTTCACAATCTGCTCAGTTACTGGGATTTTCACGCACAACCATTTCTAGAGTTTACAAAGAATGGTGTGAAAAGGGAAAAACATCCAGTATGCGGCAGTCCTGTGGGCGAAAATGCCTTGTTGATGCTAGAGGTCAGAGGAGAATGGGCCGACTGATTCAAGCTGATAGAAGAGCAACTTTGACTGAAATAACCACTCGTTACAACCGAGGTATGCAGCAAAGCATTTGTGAAGCCACAACACGCACAACCTTGAGGCGGATGGGCTACAACAGCAGAAGACCCCACCGGGTACCACTCATCTCCACTACAAATAGGAAAAAGAGGCTACAATTTGCACGAGCTCACCAAAATTGGACAGTTGAAGACTGGAAAAATGTTGCCTGGTCTGATGAGTCTCGATTTCTGTTGAGACATTCAGATGGTAGAGTCAGAATTTGGCGTAAACAGAATGAGAACATGGATCCATCATGCCTTGTTACCACTGTGCAGGCTGGTGGTGGTGGTGTAATGGTGTGGGGGATGTTTTCTTGGCACACTTTAGACCCCTTAGTGCCAATTGGGCATCGTTTAAATGCCACGGCCTACCTGAGCATTGTTTCTGACCATGTCCATCCCTTTATGACCACCATGTACCCATCCTCTGATGGCTACTTCCAGCAGGATAATGCACCATGACACAAAGCTCCAATCATTTCAAATTGGTTTCTTGAACATGACAATGAGTTCACTGTACTAAAATGGCCCCCACAGTCATCAGATCTCAACCCAATAGAGCATCTTTGGGATGTGGTGGAACGGGAGCTTCGTGCCCTGGATGTGCATCCCACAAATCTCCATCAACTGCAAGATGCTATCCTATCAATATGGGCCAACATTTCTAAAGAATGCTTTCAGCACCTTGTTGAATCAATGCCACGTAGAATTAAGGCAGTTCTGAAGGCGAAAGGGGGTCAAACACAGTATTAGTATGGTGTTCCTAATAATCCTTTAGGTGGGTGTATATATATATATATATATATACATACACCGATCAGGCATAACATTATGACCTAATATTGTGTTGGTCCCCCTGACAAAGCAGCCCTGACCCGTCTCTGATGGACTCCACTAGACCCCTGAAGGTGTGCTGTGGTATCTGGCACCAAGATGTTAGCAGTAGATCCTTTAAGTCCTGTAAGTTGCGAGGTAGGGCCTCCATGGATCGGACTTGATGCTCAATTGGACAGATGCTTGATTGGATTGAGATCTGAGGAATTTGGAGGCCAAGTCAACACCTCAAACTCGTTGTTGTGCTCCTCAAACCATTCCTGAACCATTTGTGCTTTGTGGCAGGAGCATTATCCTGCTGAAAGAGCCACAGCCACCAGGGAATATCGTTTCCATGAAAGGGTGTACATGGTCTGCAACAATGCTTAGGTAGGTGGTACGTGTCAAAGTAACATCCACATGGATGGCAGGACCTGAGGTTTCCCAGCAGAACATCCACCGGCTTGCCTTCTTCCCATAGTGCATCCTGGTGCCATGTGTTCCCCAGGTAAGCCACGCACACGCAACCGGCCGTCCACGTGATGTAAAAGAAAACGTGATTCATCAGACCAGGCCACGTTCTTCCATTGCTCCGTGGTCCAGTTCTGATGCTCACGTGCCACTGTTGGTGCTTTCGACACTTTTGATAAATCCTGACCACTGCAGACCGGGAACACCCCACAAGAGCTGCAGTTTTGGAGATGCTCTGACCCAGTCATCTAGCCATCACAATTTGGCCCTTGTCAAACTCGCTCAAATCCTTACGCTTGCCCATTTTTCCTGGTCCTAACACATCAACTTTGAGGACAAAATGTTCACTTGCTGCCTAATATATCCCACCCACTAACAGGAGCCGTGATGAAGAGATCATCAGTGTTAGTCACTTCACCTGTCAGTGGTCATAATGTTATGCCTGATCAGTATCACTTATACACACACACATAATATATAAACTACTTTAAAATAAATTACTATAAAAAGTAACAATAAAAATAACCACACCAGTTGTATTAAATGTTTATTTATCAAGTGCCCTCACCCACTTTTTAGTTTCTGCCCCATATGCACAATAATTATATGCAATTTAGCTACCAAAAGACTTTTTATGGCAAAAAAGGCTTGTTACAAACATAATTAACCAGTGATATGCAAAAAAGGGAAAAGACAAACAAGAGCAATTTCAGCTAAAGTCACCCAAAAGTAAGAATCAACGGATTCTGACCGTAAACCCCACCCACTTTTATGCCGAGCAGCCGTCAATCAACACGGCATTATATAAGTGGGCGTGGCCATGGTCTTTAGACAAGTGGTCCAAACCGGCCAATCACTGTGCAGCAAGAGGAAATAACACAAATGTTCTTTTTCACAGGGTGTTTGTTACACTGACAAACAGTTTAAACCAACAGGATTACAGACCATCACCTCCCGGCTGTCAATCAACATCACAGCCAATGACAGAGAGATGCTTAAAAACATCATGTACAATATCCATATATACACATACATACACACGAGCAGCTAACACTCCCCAACACTCGCATACAACAAATTAAATTAACTTTTTTCAATTTCTTATCTATGATAATAATACATTTACTTAATGCATAACAAATGTCTCCCATTACCATCACTCATTCACCCTGTGAATCATAACTGACCGTGTGCTAACTCATAATCAGGTGATTAATAACAGGTATGACGTGCGCTGTGTGTTAGTGGTCATGTCTGCTTTACACAACAAACACACACCAGATAAAACTGTTGTGGAAACACTTCCTGAACAGACCTGAAGCTCCATCCGTGTCTGAACCGCATCTAAACCGGGACTCGTGTCAGCGTCTGATCCAGATTAGCTTATGACTAGTGTGCATCTAAACCAAATCTACAATAACCTGAACATTGAACAACGGGTGAATCTCACAAAAGCATGTTCAGGTCATATATCACTCCAAAATAAATGCTTTAAGAACCTTTTAGGACAATTAAAAACATTTAAATCATAAATTCCGAAATTCTCATTTGTGTAATACGTGCTGTCCGAACGCACAGTGCAACGGCCAAATAAATCCATACACAAATCTTCATATTTCTCTCATTTCAGAACGTCTTTGGCATGAAAATGAAAAGCTACAAAAAGTGGTGAACATGTGAATAAGTCTGGGAAAATGCATAATGAGAATTATGAACGTATGCATTACTTAACAATAAATTAAGATGATTAATTAAACATTTCCTCCCTACTGATTACCATAATGCCAAAAAATATTTATATTAGTGCTGTCAAACGATTTATTGCATCCAAAAATAAAAGTTTGTGTTTATATGTGTGTGTACGGTGTATAATTATGTATATTTGAATACGCACACATACATGTACATATTTAAGAAATACGTGCATGTATATATATATATATCCTTTATATTATATATAAAAATAACACATTTTTCTTAAATATATATATATACATATATATATATATATATATATATATTAATTATACACAGTACAGACACATATATTATATAAACACAAACTTTTATTTTGGATGCGATTAATCTTTTGACAGTCCTAATTTATATATTACTACAGTAAAAACATCACATTAAAGTAATGAGAATTTGGGGATGAATGTGTTTAATATTCATGAAAATAATTGCAGGTTCATTGAAATATGTTTCTTAATGCACAATGTAATTTCTCACTGCTTTCTGATGTGAAACCAGATGTTTTGGTGAGATTCATCAGCGGCTGTAGTGTTTGATCTACCGATGGCGGTCATTAATACTGTCTCTCAACACTGATGTGTGTGTGTGCGTGTGTGTGAGAGAGAGAGAGTGTGAGTGTGTGCGTGTATATATGGATATGAGACACAGACAGGTAGTGAGTTTATCTCCTGAAAGCACACACCCGACAGTGTCCTCGCTCACACGCTCAGCATCCAGAAGAAGAAGAAGATGGCCAGGAAGAGGAAGAGCGAGTCCTGCCAGTTGTTGCCGTTGTTGGCATTGCCGTTGCCTTGATGGTCGCCTCCATAATGAGGATCTGAACACACACAGATGAAGTCACGGCTTTAGAAATGAACCAAACATCTTTGACTGAATCCTGACATGATCGTAAAGCTTCTTATTTTAATAATAAAACCTTAAACGGGTCATGGATTTTTAACATTATTTTAATATGTTAATTGAGGATCACTTATAATGTTAATAAAGTTTTTTTTGCACAAAAAAACAAATATACTGTATATGTGGAAAAACTATTATTTTCAACCCTAATTCTGACCCTCTTACTGAAACTATCTGTTTTTAAGGCGCGGCTCCTTTAAAGGACCACAAAACTAGTCATAAGGGTCAATTTTTTTAAAATTGAGATTTATACATCATCTGAAAGCTGAATACATAAGTTTTCCATTGATGTATGGTTTGTTATGATTGGCTGAGATACAACTATTTGAAAATCTGGAATCTGAGGGTGCAAAAAAAAAATCGAAATATTGAGAAAATCACCTTTAAAGTTGTCCATCTGAAGTCCTTAGCAATGCATATTACTCATAATAATACATTTTTGTACAAAATATCTTCATGGAGCATGATCTTTACTTAATATCCTAATGATTTTTGGCATAAAAGAAAAATTGACTGTTGGCTATTGCCACAAATATACCCGTGCGACTTATGACTGGTTTTGTGGTCCAGGGTCACGTATTTGATTTCTCATGTCATGACCCCTTTAATAGTGAGCATATCACAAAGACACACAGCAACACTGACCTGGTCTGTGAAAAGGGTCATTGGCGTTAAAGACTGTGGTGAAAAAACCGAACGGAAAAGCACCGATTCCAAACGACATGTGAAAGCCTGTGTCGCCAAAACCCTGAAACTGATGCAGAGACGAAAGAGAGAGATATGATCATGTTAATACATTCATAACCACACCATAATGATGTCAGGACACACGCTCACCCCTCTGCTCTCGGGCTCTGTCCTTTGACCCTGAGGTCGTGGTGGCGTTTTTAATCTGTAACACACACACACACACACACACAATAGTTTCTTCTTGCTGACAGCTGATATCATTATTACAATCACATGCAATCAAATACACATTAGAATATAAAAAAAAATTATAATTTATAGCAGAAACAGGGTATTAAGCAAACTAAGATTAATAAAATATTATTAATACTACCTACCACTGTCTCCACTGGCTAATCGCTTCTCCATATTATTTATGTACTATTATAGTTTTAATTAATATATAGAATTAGCTTTTATTTTAATATTTTCCATTTTAATTTTAATGTTTTTATTGTTATGTGGTTTTGACATTATTCGTTTTTTTTTTTTTTAAATCATTAAAAAAAAATTGTTGTTTATTTCAGTTATTTGTCAAGGCAACATTTCTAATTTTCATTTAGTTTAAGTTTTTCATTAATATTTATATTTAATTTCAGATTTATTTAAATTATTACAAACAATTTTTTAATAGTTGTAGTTAACTATAATAACCCTGCTCTACAAACAAACCTGGATTTTCTTTTAAAATCCCACTGGTTTTGATGGTTGTTTATTAACTTATTGTTATTGTATCAGCATGAACATGTGACCCAAAGCACACACAAGCTCTACATCAGTTTATGTTCTGAATGTCATGCTATTTTTGATGTGTGAATTTTCTGTATTCATGGAATAACTGGATGACCTACTGGTTAGAGACCCACAATGCAATGCACTCGACTTGACCTTCCATATCCACTAACAAATTAAACATAATTATTCTTTAACATCTCCTACTTGACTCAATTGATCAGAGAACCAAAACTGGATTCCAAATGCAAAATAATAATAATAATAATATTTGTATTTCTGAGATGACAAGTACTGCACTCACTGAATTAAAGCCGTAAATATGTAATTTTCCACCGCTCGCTTTTTCAAAACAAAGACGTATCTTGGCTCCATGATTTGGCGGAGCTTTTATTCCGCTCGTGTATGTGTGTGTGTGTGTTAATGCAGCACTGTTTTATCATATTACACACATTTGAGTGTGTTAAAGTGATGTTATAATGCTACTCTGTGCGTCCGCTCGGCGCTACTATGAGACACTTGTTCACACTGCAGTGAGCGAGATCATATTAGGCATGGTAAAACATGGTACTCGCGGTAAATCAAGAACACCAGATCTAAACAATAAGACTAACTGTGTTGAGCTGGAGAACAATGATTAGTTTCTGTCCATGAATGATCCAAACAGTTGCTCACCTGTCTGATAAAACACATCAGATATTAAAGCGGCTTTGGGGTTTCCATGGTTACTACAAAATAAAAACCGAGGGTAACGCGGGTATGATGTCATTGATAGGCGACACACGGTCCGTGTCCTGGTTAAAATCGCTTATTCTCTGGATTTAAACATTCTTGGAAACATTTAGGATAACGTACTTACACAAGTCAACAAAATATATAACACTGTTCTAGTGGCTTTTGGATATTTTAATCCAAAAATCTTACATATTGTGCCTTTAAACATGCATCTTAACAAGGTCATTGTAGCAAACTACAGTTTGAAATGCTAACCACTGATGATGCCTGTAATAACAGTCAGTAACGCAGTATGCAGTGCACTAGTCTTTCGGAGCAGTACCTGGGATCTTCCTGGCTGGTGCTGCCGCGGCCGTATAGAGGAATTACTTTATCTCGACTGATTCCTGCTTTACACACAGGACACTGCTGCCTGCTGGGCCGCGTCTCCAGCCACTGAAACACACCGGACAATGTTTCTGAAAGAGTCTCTGCGGTTATTTGATCAAAAATACAGTAAAAAATCTGAAATATGACTCCAGTGTAAATCAGCTGTTCTCTATGTGAATATATAGTAAAGTGTAATTTATTCCTGTGATCAAAGCTGAATTTATCATCATTACTCCAGTCTTCAGTGTCACATGATCCTTCAGAAATCATTCTCATATGACGATAATAATACATTTTACATTTTATTTATAATGAGCTTTTCCAAAACCCAAAGCGCTACAAACAATAACAAATAAAAACACAAAAAAAGCAATTTTGAAAAGATGAGTTTTTAACAGCTTCTTTAAACTGGCTAATGTGGGAGCATCTCTAACAGTGACAGGAAGTGTGTTCCATAACCAGAGAAAGCCGAAGAGTACGAGAATCAGCTGACCGAAGGGAACGAGAAGGCTGACTAAGTCACAGATATAAGAATAGATATCGCAGATATTCTTGCAATGTTTCTAAGATGATGGAATGCAGATTTTGTAATACTCTTAATATGTGAGTCTAGCGTCAGATGAGTGTCAAAAATCACACCAAGATTACGAGCTTGAGCATGGAAATACGACACGATCATCGACAATCAAGTTCAAATGGCTACCTTTATGAATAGCCGCTGGTGTGCCAATAAGTAGAACCTCTGTCTTAGAACAATTCAGTTTTAAAAAATGATGGTTTTTATTTCCTGCACACACTCTGAGAGGACTGTAGAGGTGACAGTAGGATCAGACTTAGAGCTGATGTAAATTTGGGTATCATCAGCATAAAAGTGATACCCCAAGCCATATTCCCTAATGATTTGCCCCGAAGGAAGCATATAACCGCTAAATAATATGTGACCCAGGACAGATCCCTGAGGAACACACGATTCGCTGCTCAAGAAACATTTCTGATTATGCATTGTGGAAACTGATGCATTTTATTTTTCAGGATTCTTTGATGAATAGAAACAGTATTTATTTGAAATATAATCTTTTGTAACATTATAAATGTCTTTACTGTCACTTTTGATCAATTTAATGCACCCTTGATGAAAAAAAATATAGAAGTATAAAATAAGATAGTGACTGACAGTACATTATTCCTTATGGCAGTTTATAAAAGTATGAACAACTATAATATAATTTATGTCAGCCATTATATTACTTATTTACTATACTGTATAAGCGTTCACTGGTTTTAAGTGAAGTTTATTTATGAAGATGTCTGCATGTCATTTTACTCTAGTGGGTCACATCAGTGTGCACTACAAATGACACACACACACGTTTGTTTCACTATATTAGTGAGGACATTGCATAGACTTCCATTGATTTTATATCAGGTTAATGATATTTTCTATCCCCCTAACCCAATCCCTATCCCTAAACCTACCCATCCCAGAAACATGTGCAAAACAATAGATTTAAATAAAAACATGTTTTGGCCGATTTACCAGTCAAATGTCCTCACTAGTGAGTTGTCATAATATTTTACTATATAAGTGAGGACATTTGACCCCTCACAAGTATAGCCAAACAAGGTACACACACACACACACACACACTCACCTGATGAAGACAAGGCCAACTGCACGAGGAGCCGACAAACCATGAGAGACAGAGAGAGAGAAGTAAAAAATTAGTTATGCATTTATGATTTTGTAATAGCCAACAGCATTCCTGTAGCGCATGGTCATGGGTTCGATTCCCAGGGAATGCATGAACCAATCAGATGCAATGCATGTCACTTCAGATAAAAGCATCTGCCAAATGCATGAATGTAAAAGCTTATAGTTTACGTAAAAAAAACAATACTCTTTCAGGAGTTTATCAATTCCTCATCTGCATAAATCACATGAAAACTGCCAATGTTTCAGAGTAATAAATATCACAAGATACATAATGAAAATTACATGCATTTTTAGAACAAATAAAATTGTATGCACTGTGATCGTTTTTCCATAAAAATGCACTTCGTTAAAAATTAATGAAACATTTCCCCTCTCCCAATTCTTATTACAGTATTTCCAAAATATTGCTATATTATCATCACAGTAAAAAAGAGAATTATAGTCATGAGATTTTAGGGGATAAATGTTTTAATGGTTATGAAAACAATTTGAAATATGTCATAACTCACTCATAACTCAATAGAGCGCAACAATCAGGTTCTGAAAGTAAAAACTCCATTCATTTTCTCCATAAGGAAACTTATAAACCTTTAAAGACAGAAATACTGTGAGCTACGAGGTTATTAATCGATGGTATTTGCTTCTGTTGAAGTCGTCAGCCGGGATTATTTACAATATCATGTTTAACAGTGAAAAACTACATTACCCATGATGCCGTGCAGAAAATTACACCAATCAGAGAGTTGAGACAAAAGATCTTTTTAGCTCCGCCCACTCCCCCGAGAGTCTTACTACGCTCTCAAAATACTTGAATATGTATATTAATATTTTGCAATAAAATTAAAATATATTTTTATACACATATAATCAATTGTAAATGAGTAGTTTTATATTCCTCCATCGTTTTTAATTGGATTATGCTGTCTGCAATGCTTGATGGGATTGTAGTTCTTGTACCTTTGTATTTTTAAACAAATTTTTGCTTCAAATGATAGTTTTTACTGTTATGGTTGGTTTGGTTCATGGCTTATAGCGCTTTACCAAAGACTATTTTAAAATCCCTATGGGAGAAATGAATGGAAAAAATACTTCCGGAACCAGCGCCGCTGAAAAAGCCTCAAAACTCTCATGTTAAGCGTACAGTACAGCCTATAATTGATTATAAAGTAATATTATGTCAAATCAGACAGAAAGCAGTAGGCTGAACCTGATGGGTTTGTTGCCTAAATACTGAATAACTACGAGATGTTTGTCATGCACACAATCACAAACACAATCCACAACATCTGCAAATCTACAAAACAAACATGAGCGCGAGACGAGCGAAGGGTCGTATCCACACAAACAGAGGGTCAGGGTTACGTGTGCATCTATTCTTACTCCTCACTACGGCCTCAATCCTCCCGTCCAGTCTAATCTCTCATTAACCTGATAATCACTAAACGCTGGGGAAGATCTCGTCCAACTCACGTCTGAAGGGCTCAAACTCACAGCAGAAAAAACACCATGCTTTGATCCAATTAACTCTTCAAGCCATCGCAAAACGGACTGAGACACAGAGACACACGTTTGTTTGTTCTGATTTCTATCTGTCGTTTATTACACTAAACTTCACTAATGCAGACGGGCTGAAACACAGACACGCTAAACGTTACTTAGCCTCCTTAACCCTTATTGTTTCATATTTAATGCATTAATTTCTAAGGCCTCATAATGATCAAAACTTCACTGATAAACCTTCACAATCTCTCCAGTCCTTCTGTCGTCTGACTGATAGTTTAGACTCTTTAATCAAGTAATCGCAAGAATAACTTTGATATTGTTAGTAATATTTCAACTGGACTGAAGCAGGTTCACTTGATCATCCATCGTCATGTATTAGAAAAATCACGAGTATCAAATATGATCATCAGGTTTATTAGTTCATCTCTCAATCATCATTGTATTGCATTGCATTATATAAGCTTTGAAGTGTTTAAATATCATCTCACTAAGACATATTGATATTTATGCATTTTATGTTGCTTTTTGGTTATATAAATATCAGCATCTGCACCAAATTTCCTATTTTTGCTCAGTTTGTGCCTCCGTATTCTCCATATTTTCATTATATGAGACTATATGAGCCATAAAAGCATGATGCATCAAATATGATACTCAACAAAAAACACACACACAGATGTCGTCTAAAGGATTTAATAAACTGTCCCATTTAAAAATAAATAAATGGTGACGCTTTATTTTACAGTGTCCTTGTTACATATGTTACATGTACTTAGTAATAACAGTAAATTATGCAGAATTACATGCAACTAACCCTATAGTAAATACATGTAGTTAATATTACACTGTAACAATGACACCTTAAAATAAAAACTATTAATTAATTTGTCTGACTAGTATGTCATATGCCAGGCGTTACAATGTTATAAACTCTCAGATGAATGAGGAGCTTCACACACTTAAATGAGATGAAACTTCATCCTGTCAATCAAAAAAATCACCACAGCAACCAGCATTTACACCAAGAACACCACAGCCGAAGAAGAAATACTGTGATTTTACTACTGCACAATCATAGTATATTAATGCTCATACTGACCTCATGTTTACTAGAGTTTTACTATAGCAATAACTGATGTCCTTATTGTGGTGATACCATGGTATTTAAATTATATTGTAATGCACTATTCAGTGTATTAGTTATGTCAGTGAAGGCAGATACAAAGTGACTACACTGTACAGTAACTATGGAAGTATGATTGATTAACATGGTGAATTAATGAGCTTTAATATCAAACAGATTCCTGCCTGTCAACCTGTCAGTCACTGTTGTTCTTTGGCATCTTGTGCTTGTTAATAACAAGAACAGGCATTATCAGCACAACTAGGTTTGAGTCTCGCTGTCATGCTGTGTGTGTTGTTTAGACTCCTACTGTTATGATATTGATGGTGATCGATTATCTATCGGTTGTACCAGAACAGGTGTCCGCAGAGGCTGATGACCGCGTCTCGGGCGGTGTCCAGGCATATGTTACACTCGAAAGTGGCTCGATCTCTGTCCCGCTCGCCTTCCGCGCTTCCTCCCGGCCCTGCTCCGCCTCCGCTGCCCGGGACTCCCGCTCCTCTGGCGGGCGCGCCGTCACTCGAGCTCCGCTGCTGCTCTGCGGCCTCCATCCTCTCGCGCTCGCACTCACTGCGCGTACACTCCTGCGTCTCGCTCTCGCGCGGACGTGACGCCATCATGCCAGTCACCAGCCCCTCCCACTCCGCAAGAACACTTCCGCTGGCGTCGGACTAAGATGGGATTTAAAGCTATAGTTCACCCAAAAATGAAAATTAGCCCATGATTTACTCACGCTCAAGCCATCCTAGGTGTATAAGACATATTTTACACCCTTAAAGGTGCACTATGTAAAAATTTTTCAGTAAAATATCCAAAAACCACTAGGCCAGTGTTATATATTTTGTTTAGTTGAGTACTTACAATATCCCAAATGTTTCCAACTCTTTGTAAATCGTAAATTGCTATTTTAACGAAGGAACCGGGACGTGTGAAGGAGTCGCCTGTCAATGGCGTCATATCTGCGTTACCCTCGGTTTCCGGTTTTATTTAGCAGAAACGCTTTACTCTCACTGCAGTGTGCAACAAGTGTCATAGCAGCCGCCGAGAGAACGCACAGAGTAACGTCAGAACATCATTTTCAACACACTCAAATGTATCTAATATGATAAACAGAGCTGCGTTACCTCATACTCATGACCGGAAAAGCGGAAATGGCGCCGGCGACTGTGGCATAATAAAAGTCCCGCTGCTCGCGAGGCGTGTGTTACATTCATCTTATTAACAATCGCTCCAGCGGCCTTGCTCAGCTCCCACAACACTCGGCTCTGCTTCATACTACAGTAACGTTAATAATCGCATCCATGAACATGATTTCTGCCCGAGTTCTATCCCGATTTTTTTCCACCAGCTGTGAAGTTAAGACCACATGTCCCAAGATTCTGCGCTCAAACTTGGCATCATCAAACTACGCCTTTGTTTTGAATAGGCGACCTCTAGCGGACGGAAAAATTACATAGTGCACCTTTAAAAATCTAAAAACCTAACCTGGTAACCGTTTCTGCAAAAATACCGTAGAGATTACAATAATTGTTGCCACTGTAGAACCATTGTAAATCAATGTGGGATTTATTTATTAATCTTTAAAGAAGAAGCTTTATGAAATGTTCTGTTAATTTAACATTGGCTTTATCAAAGCAAGCAAGCAATTTTATTTATATAGCACATTTTTAAACAACAGCCATTGACCCAAAGTGCTTTACAGACATAAAAACATTTAATGTTGCATACACCCAAGCAAACACTACTTATTCAAATGCTAAAGAGAGTAAATACATTTTTAAATAAGACTTAAAAACAGCAATTAAAGGAGCTGACCTCACATGGAGTGGAAGACTAGAGTTTCGGACCTACCACGGAAAAAGTGTTCGTTTTAAAATTACTAACTTTAGAAGGAGAGTAGGGAATGAGAAGATCACTAATGTATTGCGGAGCAAGGCCTGAAATCTATCCGGAATTTAACAGGAAGCCAATGTAAGGATTGCAATACAGGGGTAATATGGTCTCGCTTTCTCGCTCCTGTTAGAAACCTTGCTGCTGCATTTTGCACTAGCTGCATGCGGGCTAAGGCAGTCTGGGGGAGTCCAATATATAACGAATTACAATAGTCTAACCTTGATGAGATAAATCCTTTCTAGATAGAAAATGCTTTACTTTAGCAATAGATCTCAGGTTAAAAAAGCTACCTTTAATAACGGCCCCAATCTGTTTGTTGAAGTTTAGAGATGAATCCATAATTACCCCTAAACTCCTAACATGATCATCAAGTTTTATGGACAGGGACCCTAGCTGACCAGCAGCAAGCCAACATTGAATAAATATTGATTTTCCATCTGAATCATCCTTATGGTTGATATTGAAATTTCAATGCAAAATAAATGTTGAATCACCATTACCATATCGATGAAACCTGACGTTATTAATGTTGATGGCAACAACATTGATCTATAGTTATCTTTATGATTGATTAAGCGTGGATATTTGGTTTACCGGGCGATTGCCAAATGTGTTGAAAAGTCATTGATTTAGAGTTGACCGGGAAACGACCTGTTGTTGAAAAATCATCGGCATATAGTTGACTGGGAAATATGATTGAAAATGCATCGATATATAGTTGACCGGGAGATCAACGGGTGGTAGACCAACACGTACTGCACCGGACACAGCTCATTTCTGGACCCGGACCCATACGGTCAGGTAAGCTTGCTTAATGTTCGATATGAATGAATTGTACCAAATCAAATACTGTGAAGTTACTCGTTAACATGATGCTTAGTGTAGTAACCGACGCAGTGCTGCAGTCATTCAAACAGATTTTGTTAAACAATTTGAGAATGAGGAGTTACGTCACAATGTTTTCACTCCGCGTTGCATTTCGGGAAGGCGCCGCCATATTGGGAGGATACGCTATCCGTTGCCATGGTTATTTTGATAGTGAGACAGAGAGAGCAGCTTGAGATTTGTTTGCATTTTTTGAGATACAGCGCAGTTTCTTGGGGAAAAATGGAGAAAGAGGAAGTGAAAGGTAAGGTGCTATATCGGGAGAGACTAAGTAACACTGCCTAGCAGCGTTATTTAGAGAAACTGCTTTACATCAACAACAGACACTACCACCTCTCGCTCAGCTACCTGGTTTATAGTATCAGTGCCTACACAATGCAAGCGTTCTGAAGCTTAAGTCATTAGAAGTCATAACATGACCTGTTACACAACAAAAGTACATACATTTCATTGCATGCTACATTTCCAATTTCCCTTTGTCTGCAGCAATTGCCCATCTGCTTGCCATTCATTCAGCCTAATCATCACCTGATCATCACCAAACACATCAACTAGTCTATGACAGTAGGCGAAAATAATTTCATTTTTACAATGAACGTACTACAATTATATTATTATATGTAACAATTTTATTTTATTTATTTCTTCTACAATAATAAGCATTAGAACTGTAAAAAAAGTGCAACCTTACTTTGGCAAGTATGACTGAGCTCTCGCAGTTTACAGGTTTGTAAGTCTTGCACCCAACCGGAGCAGAATTGTTCATACGCTTCTAATGATTTAAAGCTTCTGAACACTTGCGCTGTGTAGGCACTGATACCATAAACCAGATAATTGACGAGAGGTGTTAGTGTTTCTGTGTCTTTCATCCATTCTGTAGCTGGCAGGTTGTAGGCTACGGGTCGATGTTGTTGATGTCAAGCAGTTTAACGCTGCTAGGCGGTGTTATTTAGTCTCTCCCGATAGAGCCCCTTTCCTTTCGCTTCCCCCTTCTCCATTTCTCCCCAAGAAACTGCGCCGTATTGCAAAAATTCAAACAAATCTCAAGCTGCTCTCTCGGTCTCACTATCAAAATAACCATGGCAACGGATAGCGTATCCTCCCAATATGGCGGCGCCTTCCCGAAATGCAACGCGGGGTAAACATCGTTACGTCACCTTCTCATTCTCAATATGTCAAAATCTGCCAAAGTTAACCAACAGGTTACAGAGTCCAGTCTATTTTTGTGATAGCTAGCTCGAAATATATGCCTGTACCATTATACCAATTGCTAAGTAGGCAGATACATTAGGGGAGGATGTATGTGAACTCTATTAACACAGCACCGCTATTTCCTCTGACTGCCGGTGAACACCGCCACCAGTTAGTGCTACCCGCAGAATTACACCGAAAACCTGACCTTTACTTTATTCAATGCAGAACTGTCTCGAGTTATAACTCGAAATGCCGATTAGACCATGTCATCGTGATACAATAATAATCCTTCGAGCAGGGCTTGCTTATTCGCAATCACAAAAGTTTATTATTTGCTCATACTTTAAAGCTAGCCGGTTAGGCCCCCGATTAAGCTGATCCTTTTTGCCTCCCTTTAATTTGAATAAACCCATGCACATATTGGACAATTTTGAAAAGTGCTTTAAATGTAGGGAAAACATGACAGGCTAGCCTACAACACTGGACAAATTGCCTTATCCGATTATTGAAAAATCCTAGTCTACTGAAGTGTGCAAATATGTTCTGTTTAACTTAAAGGCAAATTTTTTGCATTGTGCTTGTATTTTCTGTTTTAGATGCTCTTACACAGCAGATGGCTGCGCAAAAGTGGCTGCGCTATGCGCCAGACCGGGCAGGAGGGACTGGACGACAAACCAGTCAGACGTCAGAGGACATCGCAGACATCCCAACCTGCAAAAAGTCATTTCAGGGAAGTATCCCGAAGCCTTCCGGGAGACTTGGGATGTCTGACATTGAACTGTAAATAGGTTTAAGAAAATAAATAATGAAATTAAGAAATTAAAAATAAAATGAATTTGTTTTTACCTTAAATCGTGTGGTGTGCTCAGTGTTTTAGGCTAGGCTATAGCCATACAAGCTTTCTAATGTTCCATCACTTTTTTAACATCCTGGCTGTAGATAAAGCAGGATGCTCATTATAGGCTATTTCATTTATGGCATTACATTTTGGTATGCCTAGCAATCATTTTCTATCGCCTAATAACGATTGAAATCACATTGATCCTTAGTTCAGCTGAAATTTCAACATTGTTTCAATATTCCTGATAATTGAAATACCATTGAAATGACATTGATCAATGACTTAATGTTGACAACAGAATGTTGATTTAACATAGTTTCAATGATTGTTTGCTATCTGATGTGGCAGAACCTACAATCAAAACCTCAGTTTTGCTCTCATTCAATTGGAGAAAGTTAAGGCACAATATGTAAGATTTTTTGATTCAAATATCCAAAAGCCACTAGAACAGTGTTATATATTTTGTTGACTTGTGTAAGTACATTATCCCAAATGTTTCCAAGAATGTTTAAATCCAGAGAAATAAGCGATTTTAACCAGGACACGGACCGTGTGTCGCCTATCAATGACATCATACCCGTGTTTTCCTCAAATATTTGTATTTTATTTTGTAGTAACCATGGAAACCCGCTTTAATATATGATGTGTTTTGTTAGACAGCTGAGCAACTGTTTGGATCATTCATGGACAGAAACTAATCATTGTTCTCCAGCTCAACACAGTTAGTCTTATTGTTTAGATCTGGTGTTCTTGATTTACCGCGAGTACCATGTTTTACCATGCCTAATATGATCTCGCTCACTGCAGTGTGAACAAGTGTCTCATAGTAGCGCCGAGCGGACGCACAGAGTAGCATTATAACATCACTTTAACACACTCAGATGTATGTAATATGATAAAACAGCGCTGCGTTACCACACACACACACGAGCGGAATAAAAGCTCTGCCAAATCATGGAGCCAAGATACGTCTTTGTTTTGAATAAGTGACCTCTAGCGGTGAACAATTACATATTGTGGCTTTAAAGGTGCAGTGTGTAGTATTTATGAGGATCTATTGACAGAAATGCAATACAATATATAGAAATATGTTTTCAGTGGTGTATAAAGACCTTACATAATAAATCGTTATGTTTTTATTACCTTACAATGAGCCATTTCTATCTCCATACACTGCGAAATCGAAATCCGAAATCGCCCCCTAAATCTTCAAACCGATTCTCTCAAACTCATTTCTGACTGATTCATCCTGCAACAGCATGTAGTATAACAAATAAAACAGTAGGCTATATGTATTATTATCATACGCATAGTTTACAGTTATGGCTGCCAGGTTTTTGTCCTGTCAGCTGAAGGAAATAATTATCTGTAGGCTAATTCATTATGTAACGATTCACCAGTGTGAGTGCCCCTGATCACCACCAGAGGGCACTCCAACCCGGACTGTCATTCCATCATAGACTACATCACCCATAATCCTTTGCCCGGACTCATCAGCACTCACTGTTTACACCTGTCTCTCAGCCTATATCTAGCCTGTCATTCTTTGCTACGTCTTGTTTAGTGTTACGTACGGCGCTGAGAGACACAGGTAGAGGATCCAAATGCAGCTTTAATGAAGGGTAATCCACAATCGTAGTCAAAAGTACAGGCAAACAAGGCAGGAGACAGAGGCAAAAGGGTAATCCAGGAAACAGGCAAGAAATCCAACAAACCAAGAGACATGAAACCAGGAAAAACGCTCAGAAATGCAGTGTAACACTAAACAAGACTTAGCGAAGAATGACAGGGTGAACAGGCTAGAGGTAACGAGGTAAATGAGAGACAGGTGCAAACAGTGAGTGCTGATGAGTCCGGGCAAAGGATTATGGGTGATGTAGTCTATGATGGAATGACAGTCTGGGTTGGAGTGCCCTCTGGTGGTGATCAGGGGCACTCACACTGGTGAATCGTTACACATATTATGGAGGTGGTTCAAGTCCCCTTTTGAACCAAATAATGAGAATGAATCACTTTATTTTGACAAGACCAACACAATGCTGGAAATAAAGATGGATCATCAGCTTATGTTCTGATATTCGCCTGCTGCTGTGATCAAGAACACATAAAGCTCATGTGGAGAGTGTTTTTAATGACAGTCTGTTAAAGTGAATCATCGTTTGTTTGTGTTTCATCAGTTTCCTGCTGGTCAAAAACACCCAAATCACACAGTAACACTGAAGCCTGTGAGTCTCAGTGGGGCCCTTCAGGCTCTCAGACACACACACATTCAGAATCACACAATCATTTACTGGTCGGTTATTGACATGAGAAACTCAATCTGACAACATTTGCATATATTTATTGATATGATTCCTGTAAACACTGACACACATGTGAAATAAACCCATATATTGCTCACATGAGAGACTGTAAATACATGATGCTACTTTTAGGACACTACGCAATATAGATGATTTCAAAGCTACATGCTGCCCTCTGCTGGTTACAGTCAATACAGTATCAATGTTCCATTAATAAAAGCTCTTGAATAACATGAGACAGACACAAACCTCTTACTTAATACTGTCCCGTGGTTTGGTGGTTCATCTATGCTCCGATTGAGAGAAAACATTAAATCTACAGTAAAAACTGGCACCTGTAGGCTACATGACAGGCAGAAAGATCATTCTACTGCATACCGTCAAAATACTTTTATGCAAGACTAAGAAAAAGACAATCCCCCGGTTTCACAGACAAGGCTTAAGCTAAAAATAAAATACATGTTTGAGCTGTTTTAACTGAAAGTGCATTTCTCAGATCAGAATTGAAATTCTCAAAACTACCTGTTCAATCTTCACATCATTGTGTCACTTGTGCACATCATTTCTTTGAGTTGCAAATGCTTTGGTGCATCCATGCAAATGATTATGTACAATTATCTGCGGTTTCCTACATTATCAATTGCTTATGTCATGTTGATCAAAATGTATTATAAAGGGTCTCTGTTGAATAGTCTCACCCCCCACAACATTTAGGCATTAGTTCATAGCATAAGTCTTTACATGCAACATGTTGTCATAATATGTCAATAAGCATATTTCTATACATTTCCATTAGACTTTTTTTCTAAAGATGAGAATTTGTGTCCCAACGGACCGGACCGTCAGGAGGTGTAGGAAGACTGCACTGTAATTCCTACAGCACTGTATGTACAGTTTTCCCTAAGGAGATTGTCCTATGTTCATGTTTTTTTCCTTTGTGCTATGCAGTGCTGTCTTTTCCTTTCTGTGTCGCAATGACATGGTCCGTCAACAAATTACAGTACAAACAGTAAAAGCGTAAATGTGAATCTTGCAATCAAATCTCCCACATACACTAAGGTGTAACCTACAATTTACAATAATTGTCTTTAGCCATAGTTTAGATCAGAACATCCCTCCAGAGTGCACCGTTATATTGACAACATGACTAGCAATTATGACTAGTCTTATCCAATGACACAAGGACTTGTCATTCTGATGGCACTGACATGTTCATTGACACAGATATTTACTTTTGAGAGATGAACTAAAGACTTTGAGCAAGAGACTGGCTTTTGCAGGTAATCCATTGTGTTTTGCTATTTGTACGAATTGTTTTGAGAAATGCACATACTGTTTTGCAAATGTCGAGGATGAATCGAGAAATGTACCAAAGCGACTGAGAAAAACTGTAATGTCAGTGCCATTGTTTTGTCTCGAGATTCACACCAGTGATGGCACGTTTATAAAAGCTACATAAATGTCCTAATTGAACTAAGGCCTAATTCTGGCTTAATCTAAGCCCTGTCTGTGTAACCGGGACAATAAATATACACAATTATTTATAGCACAAAAGGTTACTTTAAAAAAAAGCCACAAGATCGTACAGGCAGCGTACAATATGAAAAAGAGTGCAATGTGCCGATAAAGTATTTTAGACCATATTTAACTATAAAATGCAACATTGTTAAAGATTTTATTTATTACCCTGATGACTTTTCCTGAACTAGAAAACACTATTTTAAAATTCCCTGGTATGTACAGGATTTCCATGACTCGGTATGAGTTAATAACTGATCATATCACTATAACATTAAAGTACTAGCTTACAGTACGCTGATTAAATTTAGTTTCTAGTGTCCTTAAAGTCAGCATGAAACGGAAGTTGCAATCATCTTTTCTTCCCTTTTGTGCCGTGTATCCGAGGGAAACGCTTATCAAACAAGAACAAATGTAGGGCGGGGCTTGATTTTGTCTGTGGGGGATTGATTGGATGGTGGTGGTTTGCTATTGGTGGATCTCATGTGAGTGCATCAGAGAAGAGATGCTGCAAGAGGGAGGGGAAGTTATTCTGATTCAAGATTACGAGACATGCTCAGAAAAAGTCGAAACGGAGAGCAGGCGTGTTTTGGTGCATATTGTTAATTATGTTTCCTGACCACATACGCTCAGGTGGTTTTGTCTGAAGAGTGAAAGCTGTGTTGACGTCGTGAAAACCTCTTTCGACTGTGATGTTCAGGTGTCCACAAACTTTTGGCACTGATGATGGAAGTAACATCCGATTCAACCTGAACAACTGCTTGATCTTCTGTGTCCTTTCTGTCTTAAACTGAAAAACAAAACTGCTGATTTAGAAAGTTCTCAGTAACACTTTAGGGTCCTAGTTTAGGGTCCAATTGTCACTATTAAGTTGCTTATTATCATGCATATTACTAGGATATTGTCTGTTTATTAGTACTTATAAAGCACATATTAATGCCTTATTCTGTATGATCATATTCCACATCCCTTAATATAAACATAACAACTACCTTACTAACTATTAATAAACAGTAATTAGGAGTTTATTGAGGCAAAAGTCATAGTTAATAGTGAGAACTAGACCCTAAACTAAATGATGACCATATTCTCTTTTTAAAAACACCAATATGAAATAGAAACTACAATTAAAATGTAAATTACTGACATAAATTACTATTGTTATTTATATTTAGTTGATATGAATTGAAACATCACTGAGGTTTGGCAGTGAGATGTTCTTGGATCTGCAGCGTCCTGAAACACAATAACAGCATTATAATATTTTAAAAAATAAACGCAAATAGTTTTAAGAGAAACTGCTGATCTTACTCAGTGGCGGTAACAGCAGGGCATTCTGGGTAACAGTGTTCTGATCTGTGTCCTCTCTCTCCATTGCTGAAAAAAACAAAAACAAATTTCACATCCTGTCTGCCCGACTAAACTATAAAAAGAATAAAAATAAATATAAACCCACTTTAACTCACCAAAGTTAGGCAGAGAGATGATTTTGGAGCCCACTGCACCTAGAAAAGTCATGAAGGACACGTTCAGTGAGTGAGATGAAGAATCAGCGTCAGATAATAAGAGATGAGAGTGTGTGTGTGTGTGTGTGTGTGTCAGTGTGTGTCATGAAGCTCCTCAGCTGAAAGAGACGATAGAGAGGAAACAGACCTGAACAACGTGTGTGTGTGTGTGTCATGAAGCTCCTCAGCTGAAAGAGATGATAGAGAGGAACGCTTCATGAAACAGACCTGAACAACGTGTGTGTGTGTGTGCGTGTAGGACCTACTCTGAATCTCCTCCACTCTGGGATCTGTGGGGTTTTCATCATCTGAATCATTTAAAGCAGCAGCAAAACCTGCACATCTTTTTGCTCCTGATGGAGAGTTGAGAATGAATCAAATGATGATTATTAAACATGCATTTAGTCATGGACACAGTGAGGCTGTGCAGTGACAGTAAAACAAACATTTTTAAATGCAGTTTTAATTGTGGGTTTTTAGCAATTCATACTCACTGATTTCCTCCAACCGTTCTGGTTCCATCTGTGTTTTATGAAGGGCTGCAGAATCACATGAAATAATAAATAACACAGAACTCGTCTCATCTCATTGACATTCATGCATTTATCAGATGATTTTATCCAAAGCAATATATGATCTGTATAATGCATGAATCTGTATGATCTGCAGTGTAATATTTGCAAAGAAGTATGTGCATTTCTCAAAACAATTCGTACAAACAGCACCACACAATGGATTACCTGCAAAGCCTGTAACTTACTTTTGAGAGATGAACTAAAGATTTTGAGTAAGTATTTATGTCAATGAACATATCAGTGCCATCAGAATGAAAAGTCATTGTCATTGTTCACAAACAAGATAGTCAAAATGCTTAGTCATGTTGTCAATATAACAGTGCACACCTGATGTAAAAGTACAAATTTACACATTACCGTATGTGGGATATTGATATTGAAAGAGACTGGATAGGATTCACAGTTACACTTTTACTAGTGGTCTGACAAAAAAAAACCCATTACAATGTCATTGTGAAAAGAAAAGAAATAGGGGCACAAAGGCGAAAATACAAAATTACAAATGCAAACACAGAAAACACTAGCCTGACGTCGTCATACTCAGATTCTAGTCAGAACATGAGTCTGATACTGCTCCATTGGGCTGTGATTATGGGGTGTTTCAACCGAACCAGGAAAGAAAACACCTCTGCACTCAATTGGATAGACCTACAACCAATCAGAGCAATGGAGTAAGTGACGTATGTTGATCAATGCATAGTTGTCAACTGCACAAACGCTGGAAGAAGTAGAAGAAAAAGATGAGTGTAAATGATCTTTGCCGGTGTTGTAAACGAATTCAACCCAAGCGCTCTTTGGTGACGTGGATGATTACGTTACTGTTGATCATCTGTCCATCATCGTATAAAGCCCGCCCTGACAATTTGACTGGTCCAAACAGCTCTGGTTCGAGCATAGTTGCTCCACAACGGATCAAGTCCAGACCGAACTTCCCAACCTCAAATGTTGTGTGCGGGGCTAAGTTCGGGCTGGCCTCCAGGCTAAGGAAACGCCCCTTAGGCAGAACTTTGCTTTTGCATGCAGCACTTCATGGGGAATTGCAGTGCAGTCTGTCTACACCTCCTGACGTGCAGGTCTGTCGGCCCACAGATTCTCATCTACTGTACATCACAACAAATATCTTCCTTTGCAATGCAACATGGAAAAAATATTTTGAAATGTCTTATCCAACCTCTGCAGGTGATGTCCTCACAGGCTACATCCATGGCAGCCAGCAGGGTCATCTGAGTATGTGGCTGGCGATCATAGACCTTCCACCTCCATGCTGAGAAGAGCTCCTCAATTGGGATAAGGAATGGGGAATAAGGTGGGAGGAATTCCATCAGCATCCTATAGTGGGTCACAAACCATTGCCTGATGGCAGTGAGTGATGGAATCTCACATTATCCCAAATTACCACAAACTTTGGTAAATCATCTCGAATGAGAGTCCTGTATAAGGGTCTCTAAGAAGGTGAGGAGACTGGTTTCTCATTGGTTGATCTACATTCTCTTCATTAATGAAAGTCAAGATTCACCTGCACAATTCATTGATTCATGGCACATTTACAATAAGTCTAATTAGAAAATAGTCTATGACAGCTAGATCAACCCTTTTGCATTTAATGACTTATTCGATAAACTAATAACTAGATGTTTTGAGGGGTAAGACTATTGCACAGATAACTATATAAGACATTTTGAGCAACATGAGATTAGCCACTGATAGGAAACTGCAGACAATTTTACATAATCAATTGCATGAACCAAAGCAATCGCTGGTTAAATGATGTGGAGGTTGGACAAGTCGTTTTGAGACTTTAATTTGTGATCTGAGAAATGAGAAAAACAAATGTGAAATGATCACAGTGTGTTTTGAGTTATTCACTGTCAGAGCAGGAAACCATTCATGAGACATATGGACATGTGTGGTGTTTAACTTCTAGAAGAGTCAGACTCACCTGATAGTTGCACGAGTGATGGTGTCTTCAGTGTGTCCTGCGCTTCTGAAATGGTAAACATTAGCACACTCATTCTCCTCTTCTGTACATATTTATGTCATTTTAAGAGACTTCAATGATACTCACTTGGATGTTTAACATACTTTGTTGATAAAATGTGAGGACAATGCTGAGGAAAACTATCAAAATACAAACTACAAATACAGTCATTGCAACCCACAACGACAGTGAGTCGCTTCCAGTGAGATTGGTAATATGGCAGTCAGAGCAGTCGTAGTCCTCTCCATCTGTCACAGAGCAAAAATCCATGATTTAATATAAGTTTTGGAGTAAAATCACACGTAACACTGATAATGGTCATTAGGATGGCGTCGCTGATTTGGAGCTCTTTAGTTCTTTTAATATTTTTCTTTGTTTGTCATGTGCTAGGTCATTTTAATCTGATTCGTTTTACTACAGACAAACTACTAAAAGACACCAAACAACATTTTGCAGATTTTTGAACATTCAAACATTTCATTCTGTACGAGCATTGACAAAACTTGTTGTGATTATTATATGGCAGGCGCTCTACAAAAGTTGAGTGAAGTTTTGTTCATGCCTCAAGTGAAAACAGCACAGACTAAATGATTGATCTTGAGAATACAAAATTGAGAATCCATATTGTCAGTCCTGTATGGATGATGATGTTACCCCAGCGGATGATGAGCTGAAAGGATCCGTCTGCGTTCGGTCTGATTCCATCTGAGTTCAGCTGCTCATCAGGTAACGGCGTCTGATCGTGTCTGATCTCCATCTGCACATGTTTAGGGTAGAAGCCTGTGGCTAAACACACCAGCAGCTGCTTGACTGAAGATCCAGATGCTTTTACAAAAAAGTATTAGTAAACACCAGCATGAAAGAATGCATTCAATAGAATCTAATGCAAACTCACATTTCATGATGATCTTTCCCTCTCGCTGAAGGTCAGTGAAGCTGGTTAACGTCTCCACACATTTGCTCTCCAGGCTGGAAACTGATTCTCTGTCCCATGTGACGTTATGGTCAAGGACTAAAGGCTTCCAGTGCATTGAGAGGTCAAAGGTCAAGGTCTGGCCATCATAGGCGTATTCATCAGTGCCTTGAAGAAACATCACTGAACCATCAGAGCGACTGCACAGCCATGCCTCCACTGAAGAAACACACAGAGAGATCATTTGACCAAATATTTTGAAACGCACATCAGATGCACAAGAGAAAAGTGTATTTGCATGTCAAAGTACATTTTCTACATGGCATAAAATTTACTCTCTTAAAGGAACACGGCGACTTTTTGGGACTTCAGCTTATTCACTGTATCCCCCAGAGTTAGATAAGTCCATACATACCATTTTTATCTCCGTGCGTGCCGTAACTCTGTCTGACGCACCCACCGCTAGCCTAGCTTAGCACAAAGACTGGAGGTAAACGGCTCCATCTAGCCTACTGCTCAATAAGTGACAAAATAACGCCAACAAGTTAATTAATTAAATTAAAAGTTGCAATTTTCTAGACCGATATGGCTAGGGACTATACTCTCATTCCTGCGTAATAATCCAGGAGCTTTGCTGCCGTACCATGGGTGCAGCGGCGCAATGATATTACGCAGCGCCTGAAAACAGTCCCCAGCACGCTCTCTGTGCAAGCAGGTTGTCACGTTGGTTATGTTGACGGACGTTAGCCTGCTGCGTAATATCATTGCGCCGCTGCACCCACGGTACGGCAGCAAAATTGTGTCTAATTTCACAAAGGACAGAGGACAGAGTAAGCATCCAGTGGATAATACATACACTCACCGGCCACTTTATTCGGACCCCCTTTTGCTTTCAGAATTGCCTTAATTCTTTGGCATAGATTCCACTGGAAACATTCCTCAGAGATTCTGGTCCATATTGTCATGATCGCGTCACGCAGTTACAGTAGATTTTTTGGCTGCTTTGGCTCAAAGATGCTTGGATTGAGATCTGGTGGCTGTGGAGGACATTTGAGTTTAGTGAACTCAGTCATGTTCAAAAACCCAGCTGAGATGATTTGAGCTTTGTGACATGGTGCGTTATCCAGGAAGTAGCCATCAGAAGATGAGAACACTGTGGCCATAAAGGGATGGACATGGTCAGCAACAATACTCAGGTCGTCTGTGGTGTTTAAATTATGCTCAATTGGTACTAGTGTGCCAAGAAAATATCCCGCACACCATTACACCACCATTACACCACCAGCACCCCACATGCTTTCATGTTGTTTACAGCAAATTCTGACCCTCCAATCTGAATTTTGCAGCCGAAATTGAGCCTCATCAGAGCAGAAATCATTTTTCCAGTTTTGGTGAGGCCGTGTGAATTGTAGCCTCAGTGTGTTGTTCTCAGCTGACAGGAGTGGCATCGAGGGATTATTTGAGTTACTGTTGCCTTTCTATCAGCTGAACCAGTCTGGTCATTCTTGACTTCTGACATCAACGAGGCATTTTCATCCAAAGAACTGCCGCTCACTGGATATTTTCTCTTTTTCTGACCATTCTTCTCAGTAAACCCTAGAAATGGTTGTGCATCGAAAGCCCAGTAGATCAGCAGTTTCTGAAATATTCAGACCAGGCTGTCTGCCATCAACAACCATGCCATGTTCTAAGTTACTTAAATCATCTTTCTTCTCCATTGTGATGCTCATTTTGAACTTCAGCACATTGTCTTGATCATGTCTACATGCCTAAATGCATTGGGTCCCTGCTGTGATTGGCTGATTGGATATTTGTGTTAACAGGTGATGTCCGGTTCGTGAACGAATCGTTCTTTTGAACCGGTTCTTTTTAATGACCAGTTCTCCAAATCCGACTGAATCCTTCTAAACAGTTCGCGTCTCGCGTCAGCGCTGATCCACAGGTTACTAAAGTTACTAACTTTCTGACATGAGTGACAGTCCCTCCGACTAGTGCTGTGTTCCACTCCACTTTTAGACACGCACTTGTGAACTTCCCTAAGCACTTCTCCTCGCCATTTTGAAGTGCGTTCCACTTCGTGAAGTGGACAAGGGAAGTTTATATGGACAGACCCTCGCTCCCTCGATTTTTCATATGTACACTTCAGGCAGCTTCATATACCACAATGCAACACGATTGTGACATCACCGAATATCGCATTTAATTTACCCCACCACAAACAACTCTATGATATTTGAATTATTTTTAAAAACATTTAAAACAAACCAAACACAGCTATATACATATAGAATGCTGCAGTAAACAATTTCGTAAAGGAAAAAAATAAATAATAAATCAACTCCATAGTAGATTCCACGTGATCCAAGGGCTTAGGACGTTCCAGTTCAGTCCAGCAAAGGTAGCACGTAAGCAACGTAAGCAATGACGCACATCCGAGTGAACGAGACGGAGGGAATTTGAATCTCTGAACGAATCTTTTTTCAAGTCATTTCGTTCCTTTCAGCAGAATATAATTAAAATGTTATTTTCCAACACATTTAGTACGTTTGGAATAAAAAATTAACTATAAGTTAATGCAGCCATGGCCAAACTTTGAGAAAGAAATGATCAGAAGATATGTGCAATAAACATGTATGTTATGCCTATCAGTTCTAACCAACCCAATGTGTCCAGTCTTCATAGGAAAATCAATTATTATACTAGCTAAAAAAACTGAACCAAACAAACAAAAAAAACTACGCACTTGCTTGTAAGGAAGGTTGTGAATTAACTCATTTCAGTATCCAACACGGCTGTCACGTGACAAAAGAACGATTCAAACCTGAAGATTTGAGAGATGAACTAATCAGTTCTGTTTCCTGTACAGATGTTGCGCATGCGCGGTCAACACACGTTGTTCTCGAGTCATATTAAAAATGAACGAATCGTTCATGAACGACACATCACTACTGAGAACCGATGAGCTGAGCATGCGTGATAGCGCCGTCTGAACCGAGGGGTATGCTGTGCTGATAAAGTGAGCACGGGTGAACCGAGGACTTGTGTAAGTGTATGTCAATGTAAGTTTATTTAATTTAAAACATCCGCATTTGCACGACAGTGGCTGTATTGAGTGCTGGACGATGATGATGATGATGATTATTATACTAAGTTATGATTACTTTATATGAATGTGTTTTTAATGTTTTTTTTTTTCAAATAACAATAACATACACTCACCTAAAGGATTATTAGGAACACCATACTAATACTGTGTTTGACCCCCTTTCGCCTTCAGAACTGCCTTAATTCTACGTGGCATTGATTCAACAAGGTGCTGAAAGCATTCTTTAGAAATGTTGGCCCATATTGATAGGATAGCATCTTGCAGTTGATGGAGATTTGTGGGATGCACATCCAGGGCACGAAGCTCCCGTTCCACCACATCCCAAAGATGCTCTATTGGGTTGAGATCTGGTGACTGTGGGGGCCATTTTAGTACAGTGAACTCATTGTCATGTTCAAGAAACCAATTTGAAATGATTGGAGCTTTGTGACATGGTGCATTATCCTGCTGGAAGTAGCCATCAGAGGATGGGTACATGGTGGTCATAAAGGGATGGACATGGTCAGAAACAATGCTCAGGTAGGCCGTGGCATTTAAACGATGCCCAATTGGCACTAAGGGACCTAAAGTGTGCCAAGAAAACATCCCCCACACCATTACACCACCACCAGCAGCCTGCACAGTGGTAACAAGGCATGATGGATCCATGTTCTCATTCTGTTTACGCCAAATTCTGACTCTACCATCTGAATGTCTCAACAGAAATCGAAACTCATCAGACCAGGCAACATTTTTCCAGTCTTCAGCTGTCCAATTTTGGTGAGCTCGTGCAAATTGTAGCCTCTTTTTCCTATTTGTAGTGGAGATGAGTGGTACCCGGTGGGGTCTTCTGCTGTTGTAGCCCATCCGCCTCAAGGTTGTGCGTGTTGTGGCTTCACAAATGCTTTGCTGCATACCTCGGTTGTAACGAGTGGTTATTTCAGTCAAAGTTGCTCTTCTATCAGCTTGAATCAGTCGGCCCATTCTCCTCTGACCTCTAGCATCAACAAGGCATTTTCGCCCACAGGACTGCCACATACTGGATGTTTTTCCCTTTTCACACCATTCTTTGTAAACTCTAGAAATGGTTGTGCGTGAAAATCCCAGTAACTGAGCAGATTGTGAAATACTCAGACCGGCCCGTCTGGCACCAACAACCATGCCACGCTCAAAATTGCTTAAATCACCTTTCTTTCCCATTCTGACATTCAGTTTGGAGTTCAGGAGATTGTCTTGACCAGGACCACACCCCTAAATGCATTGAAGCAACTGCCATGTGATTGGTTGATTAGATAATTGCATTAATGAGAAATTGAACAGGTGTTCCTAATAATCCTTTAGCTGAGTGTATAATGTATCAAGGAACAATAGAAAAAGAAAAAAGCTAACAATTTACAATAAATAAAACAGTTGCCAGGGGGGAAAAATTCAGAGCAAAAACAGAAAATACATACAAATACAGATAGAAATCAAATAAATGTATTATAAAGTTTGCAAGCTTTCAAAGTTCTTAAAGCTTTCTTATTCAAAGAGTCTCTGATGCTGTCAATATATATACACATTTCAGTCAACAAAATCATAAAATTTGGTTTCTTATTGGTAAATTTACACTTATGAATGTGAAATTTGGTTAATAATATAATTAAATTAAGTAAAAGTAATGTTCTTCTTGATCAGAATAGCCAGTAAAGCCAAAGAGTACATTTCCCCACAAGAGTGAAAGAGGTTTTGAACATTGAATATTTTCGTTGATATATTTTTGAACCTTACACCATAATGTGTGTACAGTGCCAAAATAAGTGCAAGGCGGTTTCCTCATATCTGTCACAAAAAATACAATTCACATTTATTCCGTTTTTAAATTTTTGTAAATAATGATTTGCTGGATAAAATCTGTGAATAAGCTTATAAGAAACTTCTTTAATCTTATTTCTAAGATGATATTTCTGCGGTAATAACCATACTCTCCTCTAGCAAATCAATTTTTTAATTTAGTAAAGATATCCAATGAGACAAAACATAAGGTACAGTAACAATTTCTCTTTGGAAAGAGTGCGAATAGCTATATTATTATTTTTTAACATCAAGAGACACTAATTCAGGGGAATGGTTTTTATCAATACCTCTGAAAAGCATGAGAGTACCTGAAGGAACTGAATCAAAAACAATTGAAAACTCTCTTGGAGTAATTGGTATTCATCATAAGAGAAAAGCATTCCTTCTTTGTTGTATAACTGACTAACCAATGTAATATTATTGTCAAACCAGTTCTTAAAAAAAGTCATTTGTGTTTGTATAGAATGTTTCTATTATTCCAAATAAAATAAAGATGTTGAGAAAAATTATGCTTATATATTAATGACCAAGATAGGAGCGATTGTTTATGAAAGGGATTTTATCTATATTATAGTTACACATCAAAACAAAATTGAGACCACCAACATTTGAAAAAACATAATAAGGAATAAAGTTCCAGACAGAAGAGGTGATGCTTAATCCAATTAATCTTGAAGGTGTGGTTCATAGTGGTGAAATCTAAGAAATAAAGGCCACCATTCTCATATGTATTTATAATGACCATTTTTCCAAAGAAAATCAAAGAGCATTTTAGGGAGCCTTTAGGGAGAGATCTCTTTGAAGCCAGGAGTTGAGTTTCTTTTAAGTTTTATCAATTATGGGTTTAAAGGTGCACTATGTAACTTTTCTGTCCGCTAGAGGTCACCTATTCAAAACAAAGGCGTAGTTTGATGACGCCAAGTTTGAGCGCAGAATCTTGGGTCATGTGGTCTTCACCTCGCAGCAGGTGGAAAAGAATCGGGATAGGACTCGGGCAGAAATCATGTTCATGGATGCGATTATTAACGTTACTGTAGTATGAAGCAGAGCAGACCCGAGTGATGTGGGAGCTGAGCAAGGCCGCTGGAGCGATTGTTAATAAGATGAACGCAACACACGCCTCGCGAGCAGCGGGACTTTTATTATGCTACAGTCGCCGGCGGCATTTCCGCTTTTCCGGTCATGAGTATGAGGTAACGCAGCTCTGTTTATCATATTAGATACATCTGAGTGTGTTGAAAATGATGTTATGACGTTACTCTGTGCGTTCTCTCGGCGGCTGCTATGACACTTGTTGCACACTGCAGTGAGAGTAAAGCGTTTCTGCTGAATAACACCGGTAACCGAGGGTAACGCAGATATGACGCCATTGACAGGCGACTCCTTCACACGTCCCGGTTCATTGGTTAAAATAGCAATTTTCCCACGATTTACAAATAGTTGGAAACATTTGGGATATTGTAAGTACTCAACTGAACAAAATATATAACACTGGCCTAGTGGTTTTTGGATATTTTACTGAAAAAATGTTACATAGTGCACCTTTAAAGTTCAGAGAGCATCTTTCCAACTGGTCTTTAACAATAATGATTCCTAAGTATGTTACTCTATCTTTTACAGGAATGTTACAAATAGTTTGAATGTATTTTCATCAGCCGGGATGACAGAATTGACGTCATTACGCGAGGACGTAAAAGAACGGGTGAACCGGTTCATTGAAATGAACTGGCCGAAAGAACCGGTTCGCGGAAAAGAACCGGATTTCCCAGTGGCCGGAGTGTATTTACTGTATACAGTATTCAAGATATACGTATACATAAATACGTAAAAATAAAATACATAATATACATAAAATAAAGGTGTCAATCAAAGGCAATCATTTAAAAATCAAAATAAGGCTACAACCACGTATATAAATGTATATATTAAAAAAAACGTTGCAAAAAGCAAATAAACTTTTAAGATCTTTGTAGCTTTCTTATTCAAAAAGTCCATGCACTTCACATTTTATATTCCCATTTACATTTGCGGTTTAAATAATTGTTGCATGCTTTAACAGTTTCATAAAGGGGGATGTTTTAATTAATTTTCAGCAACATAATTGCAGATGTTTTCGATGGCGTTCATATAACATTTTTAAATGTTACTACTTGTTTCAGAATGTGCAGAGAACATTCAAAAGTAACAATCCCATAATGCTGGCAAAATGGAATGTGTCCTTAACGTTCACATAACCAAGAATTATTATTATTATTATTTTTAAAATGTTTTCATAACTTATTGTAAACTTTAGCAAAGCGTTCTTAGAACACACTCTTGTTATCTGTGAAGGTTCAGGACTCTCAGCTGTGTAAGTGCATGCTGCCATCTGCTGGTTACAATCAGAACACAATAAAGAATCAATACAGCATGTGCCTTCATAAGAGAAGAAACAAACCACACACTAACCTGTTCAGTTGGGATCACTGGATTTACCGAGAAGGTTAAAGATGTATTACGTTTCTTCCATTTTATCATTACACTTCTCATTTTCATCAGCATGTCAAGAATTTGTCATTTGCACCATGAAAGGAGGGATGTGAAATGTCAGTTTGAAATATAGATTTAAGATTAAACTAGATTTTTTTTATTTCCTTAAAAATTAAACCAGAGGACATTTCTAACATTATGGATTCAACATCAAAGATACTAAACTAAACACAAACTCGTTAAGATAGACAGTGAGGATTAACATGATGTTAATTAAACCAGTCAAATAACACTGGGAAAGAAGTGTGTCTCCACCAAAAAGAACGTCTTGGTTACTGATGGGAACACACTCGTTCCCTGATGGAGGGAACGGAGACAATATGTTGAAGACCGACAAATTGGGTCTCACTTGGGAGCACCAATCACCTCTGAGTTTAAAAAAAAAATGCCAAAGGAATTAACAAGTGGAATTTGCATGCCGAGTACATACGGTATATAAGATGGCGGCACACATCCATTCATTCCGGTTCATGCGGATGAGCCGAGGCGGGGGTCCTGGCCATTCAGTGGTGGTTCAGGGTTGTCACAGGAGGGACATAACGTCTCTGTTCCCTCCATCAGGGAACGAGGGTTACATCAATAACCATGCCGTTCCCTATCTGTCAGTCACATTCAACATCATGTCGAAGACTGACAAATGGGGTCCCAAAGTGCCACAACCACTGAACTGTTACGAGTTTTGGCAACTGCTCCCATTAAGCCGTAACCTACCCAGTGCCCCATGTAGGCCCAAATAATAGGCCGTTTCACAATATGCGTTCTTGTCTGTGTTCTCGTGGACTTGTGAATCGTCATCAGTCGCTGCCTAAGTACTGATCCAATTCAAAGTACACATCTAGCAAAGTACAGTTCAAATCCCCGGATGTGTCCTTGATCCGCCCCTTTTATCGAGGATGCATTGAGAGGTGACTTGAGCGGACTTGAGTCAGACCGGTATCCCAAAATGCATCTCGCACCAACCAGTAAGCGCCAATAGTGGATGAGAAACCCTGCGTAATTTAAAAATACTACTGTTAATGTGTCACAAAATAGTGACTGTAGTTTTAAGACTTTTTAAGGACGAGAATGTACTAGTTTAAAGCTCAAATCTGTGGTTTATTTATAAAGAGAGCACCTATTTGAAAATTTTATCTGCCGTTTTCGGGGTTGTGAGATCAGAGGCTGAATTTGTAGAATTTGTGTTTTGACGCATGTCAACAAAGTGCCGCAAGAGCGATTCGAGAGCAGCCGGCTGGTGCATTTTACGCAGCTTCTCCAGAGCGACTGCACGAGCGCTAATGACGTCACAGCTGTTTCACGATTGGCCGGATTCACCGCATGACAGCGATCACGTGTGTTTCACTATACTACGTATTAGTTCCACTAATGCTCACAAATCAGTTTTTTATAACGGTAAAACCTCTTTTCATGTAGTCACGATGTTATATTGTCATGTCACTTCATAGTGTAGGCTTATGTTGAACTTTATTCTTGTACAAACAGACACTGTATTAAGCAGTGCATAAATGAAAATGTCTTTGAAACAAATTTGACAAATATTGCAAGCTTGAAGTCGAGTGTAGTCCAAGTATAGCCTACCTTTAGCTTTTTTTACTTCTGCCGACTGCATTTAGACTTTACAACAAAATTTGTGAAAATTATCTTGATGGACGAAACGTGTAAGTATCATAAACTTGTTGATCACAGAGCATGTTTTTTGCGATAATCCAAAAGCCTCTTAAACGCCTTGCTGTTGGCACTTGAGAGCGCTTTGGCAGTGCAGTGTTTTTTCCAGTTAAAACTCTTTGCTTGTTATGATACGGAATATCCGTGGAAGTGTTACTAGTCTCTCATTTCACAGATAGTTTGTTTCTGTATTGATTTTATATAAAAATGCAGATACAATGTAAAGTATTTGCTCTGGCTCTTAAATTATTTTGTTCTGTTATTATGCTTGTTGTTTTCATCTGTTGACGTTGTACAAGCAGAATATGGCGGTTGGTCGGTGTTGTATTTGTCCCGCCCCTCCTCTACTGTGATTGGACGGCTGGGTAAAAAGTGACAGTGATGAGCGCTGCGTTTTACTCAAAGTTGAACATTCTTCAACTCTCGGCGACCGGTAAAAAACGGCAAACGCTCAGCTCTTGAGCGTGAAATAGACGCTCAGTGCCCTAAAAACGCGGCGCTCCCATTGAAAACAATGGGATACGCCAGCCAGCCGCGTGAAAAATGCTTTTGGTGGAACCGCGGCCTAACTGCCGGTTGGCCTACAAAGTGACGTCACACCTGCACCACTGGGAGAAATGCAGCTTTTCGAATCTTTGAATCAACGCAAAATGCTCAAAACTCATGCATTAAAACACATTTTACAAACCAATTGCAAATCTAATGTTAAAAGTGTAATCTATTAAATCATATAATGCCATTAAATATGAATTGAATAAAATAATAAAAATATGATAGGCTACACATATATTTATTAAAGTGTCCCTATTAGGCTATTTTAAAGGCTCCTGGTTTTGTTTTTGGCTTCTCCTACAACAGGTTCACATGCATTTAAGGTCTAAAAACACTTTAATTTTCTCATAATATCCATTGCAGATCACCGCATAATTCATTGATTCTCAAACGACTCTACGGATGAATCAGTCTCTCTAAATCCCTCCTTTCCACGAGCCTGCTCTGCTCTGATTGGTCAGATGGCCCAGTCTGTTGTGATTGGTCTACCAAAGTCGGAAACAAATGCACATTACCATAACTGAACTTCAGCTTCGGAGGCTTCGTTAAGCTCAGCGATTGTACACACTGTAAAGGCAGTAATGATGACTTTGATTTTCCCATATCAATCCGAGCACGAGTCCGATGATGAAACATTGGAAGAACTAGTTATTCAAACCGAACCTCCATCACAGGACGTTTCTCAGTGATGCTACTCATTTTGAGGTTCATTATGAGATGTTTCAACTGTAATTCCTCACCATCAGCATTAACATTAATGTCCATCAACAAACCTGTGTGTGTGTTTCTAATTTACTGCGGTGCACGTGCGGGAACTGTATCAATAACGTGAATGACTGATGGAACAAAACAAATCTTTCTCCATCCTTTATCTTTACTCAAAGTAGTAAGAACGACAGACAATCTGCATTAATAGGCACAGTTTTAGGTAATAGTGGCCCACAGCAGATGAGCAGAAGTATTTCATTAAGACGTGAGTTAGCCAGACACCTACACAATATAAAACAAGCAGGAAATATATACATCAATAATTAATCATACTAACAGGTTGTGATTCTGAGGAGCAAGCTGGTCCAAATAAACTGGTACTGACCCGTCTCTCAAGGGAACCGTTTTACGAATACCGTGTTGAACTCGCTGAGATTGGAGAAGCAGTAATCAGTCAAACGAAGGGATTATACTGCTGTGGTATCGTGGAAAAGATGAATTTTAACCACTGATTCTTCACAGCCTCATCCTTTGGAAGTGAAATTAAACCTAGAGCTACAGAAAGATGTCCTGTCCACGCAGAACGTAGGCGGGCATTATGCAAATTATGACGTGTGAAATTCGCGAAAATATATCCGAATTCCAAACGACTCGTTTAAGCGGTTCAGAGTCGACTCTTTCTTTTGAGATACAATAACTTTATTTATGATGCACATTCAGCTTTACAACTGTGCAGGCTGTTTACATTCACATGCAGCTCTATTACACACTGCATGAAAAATCCATAATAGGGGCACTTTAAATAAGAATACAAATGTATTTATTTTAAACTATATAAATAAATTGAATAAATAAATAATACATCTGACAGCGCAGTACTATAGTGAGTAGAAACAAAAATGTAATAATGTAATGTAATAATATTTGACACATTTATAATATTCATTTTTCCCAGTATGAATGGAGTCTTTCCACATGTGCACTGACGCTGTCTGTACAGCAGTGGGCAGCATTGTGTTATTTACCATCATCTCCCTGTGAATCAGTGTGAATGTCCAACATTCCCAAACACTTGCATCCAAAGATCACTTTATTATCCAGATTATAGTTGGTCACGCAGAGTGGCGTTACATAAACTGGCACTGATTACAGTGCTCATGTGACTGTAGTTTGGCTCAGGGCTCAACCTTAATTACATTTGCTTAATCTGAATCTCACACTTCAATAAACCAAATCCAAAAACCAGCTAAATCAGACCACATCCTTCACCTACTTTAGAAGTAGGCCTGCACTTTGGACTGTACAAACTTCAGCAGATAATAAGGATGTTGTTTTTAACTGGATATCTGTCTATTTTTACTTCCTTCTATTTCCTTTCTTTCATTTGATCGACATATGAATTACCTGCTTTTCATAAAATCACTTCTGAAAGACACTAGTGGGTGGAAATTAAAATGATTAATCGCGTAACAAATCAGAAATAGTCAGGAATTAATTTCCCCCTCTTTATTTCCTGTTGACATGCAGCGAACTACTAGATGGTAAAAGTTGTAAAATATAATAAAACTCTTTCAATGGTGCAATGGAATGAAGAAAACATTATTGTTTGCTCTCATTATCAGCTAAATCTAATATTTACAGTCATTGTTCACTTTTGTTGAGAGTCATTCTTCATTATATTGATACAGATTATTATATATTAACTCTTAAGCAAACACATGTACTGTAAAGAAATAACATCCAAATGTTGGTGCTAAAAAGAATTATTTCTTTATGTTTCGTTTGCATTTCAGAGATTTCATTGGGAAGAATCTGAAAATAAATATTATCCAAGCAGTTCTGAGAGACGAGATGTAGAGACACGCGTGAGATTTCTGCCGTTTTTTTTCATCTGAGAAGCAGAAGATTTCTGTTTGTTCTCCATTTCATCTAATTGCGGTCTATGAGAAATAAACAATGATATCTGTGTCATCTGATGTCAGAAACATGTGAGCTGTTCATCGATAGACACAAGGTTTATGACGAATGATAAGAATTACAAGATTTGGATGAGGGTGAACTTTGTTCATTTTTACACAACAGGCCAAAAATAATGTCTGCCATGCAAATGTAGCTTAAAAAATGGCAACGTGTATTAGATACAGAGGGTGTTTTATTAAATATCTCACTGTTAGATGATTATCATTATATATATACACTCACCTAAAGGATTATTAGGAACACCTGTTCAATTTCTCATTAATGCAATTATCTAATCAACCAATCCCATGGCAGTTGCTTCAATGCATTTAGGGGTGTGGTCCTGGTCAAGACAATCTCCTGAACTCCAAACTGAATGTCAGAATGGGAAAGAAAGGTGATTTAAGCAATTTTGAGCGTGGCATGGTTGTTGGTGCCAGACGGGCCAGTCTGAGTATTTCACAATCTGCTCAGTTACTGGGATTTTCACGCACAACCATTTCTAGAGTTTACAAAGAATGGTGTGAAAAGGGAAAAACATCCAGTATGCGGCAGTCCTGTGGGCGAAAATGCCTTGTTGATGCTAGAGGTCAGAGGAGAATGGGCCGACTGATTCAAGCTGATAGAAGAGCAACTTTGACTGAAATAACCACTCGTTACAACCGAGGTATGCAGCAAAGCATTTGTGAAGCCACAACACGCACAACCTTGAGGCGGATGGGCTACAACAGCAGAAGACCCCACCGGGTACCACTCATCTCCACTACAAATAGGAAAAAGAGGCTACAATTTGCACGAGCTCACCAAAATTGGACAGTTGAAGACTGGAAAAATGTTGCCTGGTCTGATGAGTCTCGATTTCTGTTGAGACATTCAGATGGTAGAGTCAGAATTTGGCGTAAACAGAATGAGAACATGGATCCATCATGCCTTGTTACCACTGTGCAGGCTGGTGGTGGTGGTGTAATGGTGTGGGGGATGATTTCTTGGCACACTTTAGGCCCCTTAGTGCCAATTGGGCATCGTTTAAATGCCACGGCCTACCTGAGCATTGTTTCTGACCATGTCCATCCCTTTATGACCACCGTGTACCCATCCTCTGATGGCTACTTCCAGCAGGATAATGCACCATGTCACAAAGCTCCAATCATTTCAAATTGGTTTCTTGAACATGACAATGAGTTCACTGTACTAAAATGGCCCCCACAGTCACCAGATCTCAACCCAGTAGAGCATCTTTGGGATGTGGTGGAACGGGAGCTTCGTGCCCTGGATGTGCATCCCACAAATCTCCATCAACTGCAAGATGCTATCCTATCAATATGGGCCAACATTTCTAAAGAATGCTTTCAGCACCTTGTTGAATCAATGCCACATAGAATTAAGGCAGTTCTGAAGGTGAAAGGGGGTCAAACACAGTATTAGTATGGTGTTCCTAATAATCCTTTAGGTGAGTGTATATATATACACTCACCTAAAGGATTATTAGGAACACCATACTAATACTGTGTTTGACCCCCTTTCACCTTCAGAACTGCCTTAATAGGGTATAGCATCTTGCAGTTGATGGAGATTTGTGGGATGCACATCCAGGGCACGAAGCTCCCGTTCCACCACATCCCAAAGATGCTCTATTGGGTTGAGATCTGGTGACTGTGGGGGCCATTTTAGTACAGTGAACTCATTGTCATGTTCAAGAAACCAATTTGAAATGATTGGAGCTTTGTGACATGGTGCATTATCCTGCTGGAAGTAGCCATCAGAGGATGGGTACATGGTGGTCATAAAGGGATGGACATGGTCAGAAACAATGCTCAGGTAGGCCGTGGCATTTAATCGATGCCCAATTGGCACTAAGGGGCCTAAAGTGTGCCAAGAAAACATCCCCCACACCATTACACCACCACCACCAGCCTGCACAGTGGTAACAAGGCATGATGGATCCATGTTCTCATTCTGTTTACGCCAAATTCTGACTCTACCATCTGAATGTCTCAACAGAAATCGAGACTCATCAGACCAGGCAACATTTTTCCAGTCTTCAACTGTCCAATTTTGGTGAGCTCGTGCAAATTGTAGCCTCTTTTTCCTATTTGTAGTGGAGATGAGTGGTACCCGGTGGGGTCTTCTGCTGTTGTAGCCCATCCGCCTCAAGGTTGTGCGTGTTGTGGCTTCACAAATGCTTTGCTGCATACCTCGGTTGTAACGAGTGGTTATTTCAGTCAAAGTTGCTCTTCTATCAGCTTGAATCAGTCGGCCCATTCTCCTCTGACCTCTAGCATCAACAAGGCATTTTCGCCCACAGGACTGCCGCATACTGGATGTTTTTCCCTTTTCACACCATTCTTTGTAAACTCTAGAAATGGTTGTGCGTGAAAATCCCAGTAACTGAGCAGATTGTGAAATACTCAGACCGGCCCGTCTGGCACCAACAACCATGCCACGCTCAAAATTGCTTAAATCACCTTTCTTTCCCATTCTGACATTCAGTTTGGAGTTCAGGAGATTGTCTTGACCAGGACCACACCCCTAAATGCATTGAAGCAACTGCCATGTGATTGGTTGATTAGATAATTGCATTAATGAGAAATTGAACAGGTGTTCCTAATAATCCTTTAGGTGAGTGTATATATATATATATATATATATATATATATATATATATATATATATAAAAATATACACCAATCAGGCATAACATTATGACCCATATGTCCTAATATTGTGTTGGTCCCCCTTTTGCTGCCAAAACATCCCTGACCCGTCTCTGATGGACTCCACTAGACCCCTGAAGATGTGATGTGGTATCTGGCACCAAGATGTTAGCAGCAGATCCTTTAAGTTCTGTAAGTTGCGAGGTGGGGCCTCCATGGATCAGACTTGTTTGTTCAGCACATCCCACAGATGATCGACTGGATTGAGATCTGGGGAATTTGGAGGCCAAGTCAACAGCTCAAACTCATTTTTGTGGTCCTCAAACCATTCCTGAACCATTTGTGCTTTGTGGCAGGAGCATTATCCTGCTGGAAGAGCCACAGCCACCAGGGAATACCGTTTCCATGAAAGGCTGTACATGGTCTGCAACAATGCTTAGGTAGGTGGTCCGTGTCAAAGTAACATCCACATGGATGGCAGGACCCAAGGTTTCCCAGCAGAACATTGCCCAAAGCATCACACTCTCTCCGCCGGCTTGCCTTCTTCCCATAGTGCATCCTGGTGCCATGTGTTCCCCAGGTAAGCCACGCACACGGCCATCCACGTGATGTAAAAGAACACGTGATTCCTCAGACCAGGCCACCTTCTTCCATTGCTCCGTGGTCCAGTTCTGATGCTCACGTGCCACTGTTGGTGCTTTCGGCGGTGGACAGGGGTCAGCATGAGCACCCTGACTGGTCAGCGGCTATGCAGCCCCATACGCAACAAACTGAGATGCACTGTGTATTCTGACACCTTTCTATCAGAACCAGCATTAACTTCTTGAGCAATTTGAGCTCCAGTAGCTCGTCTGTTTGATCGGACCACACGGGCCAGCCTTCGCTCCCCACGTGCATCAATGAGCCTTGGCCGCCCATGACCCTGTCGCCGGTTCTCTTTTGATAGATCCTGACCACTGCAGACCGGGAACACTCCACAAGAGCTGCAGTTTAGGAGATGCTCTGACCCAGTCGTCTAGCCATCACAATTTGGCCCTTGTCAAACTCGCTTTTTTTATGATGCTGCCATTTTTCCTGCTTCTAACACATTAACACATCAGTGTTATTCACTTTACCTGTCAGTGCTCATAATGTTATGCCTGATCGGTGTATATATATATATAAAATATATACATATATATAGACACACATCCATCCATCCATCTATTTATTCATCTGTCCATCCATCCATCCATCCAATATCTATATTTTGTGTTTCTCTTTTAAATATACTGTATATTTTAACTGCAGTCTCCTGAGGTTTGCAGATGACACACTGTATTTAAAATACACCTGATGAGTAAAGGTTATTTTAACCTGTAATTGTCCTGCGGTTCTGCTGAGCTCGTCTTGAGGTTTTGAGGTGTGGTTCTCATCAATAGTGCCAGATAAACCCCGTGAACCTGCTATTTAGAGTTTGACCTGAAGACAACATCACCAGTGACATGTCACGACACACACACACACACACACACACACACAATGCTGAGTAGACTCCTCGTGGCTTGCATAATGTATGTGAAATCACAGAGATCATGTCTTCATGCTCTGTGAGTGAGATTGTCATATCTACTATAGGAGTGAATGAGCTCTGGCAGACAAATATGACATTTAGCATTTGTTTGGATTTATTTACAGGTTTTATTATTATAAAACATAACACTGCAAAGATCCAAATGTACAAAAAAGCTCCATTAAAGTATCATAAAACTAGTCCATAATCATTTAAATCTATATGATGCATCTTGACATCTGATCTGTTGGATTTATACCAGTGAATGATGACAAAATTCATAAACTAGCAGAAGTGTATAAGTGTAACATTATATACTATTACGCTTCAAAAGTGTGTATAGCTGATATCTTACTTAAAAATATTACAATGCAAAAATAAAGTACAGAAATACCCTATATTTACTAATAAAAATACAGCATTTCAATTCAAAGACAGTAGCTACATTAAAGGCTGAATAGCTCATCCGTGAAATTATGATTCATATTGATGCAAAATTAATCTATAAAATATGCAAAAGTTTTCTTTGCTTTAAGGTGCACAGAGTTGATTTCGCAGGCTTAATGTAATTTAAAAATACTACAAATATTTTAGAAACACTTCGCAATAAGGTGTGTTAACATGAACCAACAATGAACAATACTTATGAAGCATTAATTATTGTATTAATACAACTGAGTATCATCAGCATAACAGTGGAAACTATGCATGTTTTCTAATAATATTACCAAGAGTATATATTGAAAATAGCAGACGGCCTAGAACAGACCCTTGGCACTCCATAATTTACTGACGTTAACTTGGATAATTCCTGTTTAAATAAACAAACTGATAACCATTAGTTAACATAACTATACTTATAAAGCATTAATTAATTATTGTACTGATACATTATTAAAATCTAAAGTTGTATCTGATAATATTATTTAATGGACCTGAGCTAATATGAACAGTTGTATCATTATCATATTTTTTAGTTAATGTTATTTAATGCAACTAATGTTACTAATGAGACCTTATTATGAAGTATTACCAATATTCCATATGAAAACACATACTAAATTGCACATATTTCTTACGTTCCAGTAGTTTCCATGGACCGATATATAGGAATAAGGCACAAATAAAACATAAAGCATCCTATTTAGAGCCCTATCTGGTCTTCATAAAAGGACAACAGCAATAAAATGCCCCAGCCGCTCAAAAGTCCCAGATTCTGCAGGAGAAACATCAGCCAAGGTCTTTTACTGTCCACGTGAACCAGCGAGGGAAGCTACACAAGGAGAAGCAAGAGAAGAAGGGTTTTGTGAGTATCTGCTGACACTGAAATAATGCATTACACTCTCAAAAATGCTGTTGGGTTGTTTTAACCCAGTAGTTGGGTTAAACGTTTGCTTAAAACAACCCAATTGCTGGGTTTGTCCATTTTCAACCCAACTTGGGTTGTTTTTAACCCAGCATTTTTTAGAGTGTAGAGAGATTGAACTTCACTGTAAGTTTAGAGTCACAACACATGGTGCTTTTAATGACTTGTCTGATGAACACGCTGAGAAGTTTGAAAACTGTCCACAGTCTCTGCGTGTGAAGAGCAAACATGGACACTGAAGGAGATTGCAACGTACCATATCAGCCAGGCCAACATACAGGAAGAGGCCAGCGGTGACCGCCGAAATCCACTCTTTAGCCACCGTTTCTGTGGAGACGGACAGCGCGATGTACAGCCCGATGAAGGAGGTGAGAGAGCTGCCGACGTTCAGCAGCAGAGCCCGTTTCACCGACACGCCGCAGTGCAACAAGATCGCAAAATCACCTGAGAGCAGAGATGAAGCACACTCAGAAAACATCATCTATCTTCTTACTTCTACCTTTAAGGGTACAACAGCTTTTCACTCGGGCAGAATCCTTAAAGGTACACCTTTGTTTGTACCTTATTTACCAGTATAAGTTCATACTAGTACCTTAAGGGTAAATACTCTAAGGTACTAAAATGTACCTTTCAGTGACAGTGTAGGAAAGAAAAATTACAATTGAGATCTGTTTAAAGGTGCACTATGTAACTTTTCCGTCCGCTAGAGGTCGCCTATTCAAAACAAAGGCGTAGTTTGATGACGCCTAGTTTGAGCGCAGAATCTTGGGTCATGTGGTCTTCACCTCACAGCCGGTGGAAAAGAATCGGGATAGGACTCAGGCAGAAATCATGTTCATGGATGCGATTATTAACGTTACTGTAGTATGAAGCAGAGCAGACCCGAGTGATGTGGGAGCTGAGCAAGGCCGCTGGAGCGATTGTTAATAAGATGAACGCAACACGCCTCGCGAGCAGCGGGACTTTTATTATGCCACAGTCGCCGGCGCCATTTCCACTTTTCCGGTCATGAGTATGAGGTAACGCAGCTCTGTTTATCATATTAGATACATCTGAGTGTGTTGAAAATGATGTTCTGACGTTACTCTGTGCGTTCTCTCGGCGGCTGCTATGACACTTGTTGCACACTGCAGTGAGAGTAAAGCATTTCTGCTGAATAACCGAGGGTAATGCAGATATGACGCCATTGACCGGCGACTCCCTCACACGTCCCGGTTCATTGGTTAAAATAGCAGTTTTCTCACGATTTACAAATAGTTGGAAACATTTGGGATATTGTAAGTACTCAACTAAACAAAATATATAACACTGGCCTAGTGGTTTTTGGATATTTTACTGAAGATTTTTTACATAGTGCACCTTTAATGCACTGAAAAAATCTGGTATAGGACCCACTCACTTTGTTGAAATTGAAGTTTGGGACAGCAAGGGAGCACACACGTTTCTAGCATGATTTACCACATTGCTAGCATGAATTAGCATGATGCTTTCCGCTTTAAAGCTCTAGGAGGAGATGCAGTCTAAAATTGGGCTCAGAAGAAGAAGTTTATATAGTAGATCTTTTTCTCTTAATTACAAAGAAATGGTAAGTAATACACTGAATTAAACATAAAAATCTGAAGTAGAAAGATGAAACTGAATTTTCTTGTAAAACGTACTCTAATAATATATATATATATATATATATATATTTTTTTTTTTTTTTAATTTTGCTGAAGTTTCCTGCTTCTCAGATATTCCAGAAAATGTACCCCAAAACCAAAAAGAAGAAATAATATTTTGAAAACGAATATATATAATTTATTATTTCTTTTTTTTGTTTTTTTTTTCACAAGAAACAATTCAGAAGAGTTATAAACTTGCATTTGCGAGTCAGAATTGTGAGATACAAATTAAACTTTTTAAAATTAAAATTTCCTGAGCAATAAAAGAACGACTGTTGAGCCATAAAATCCTCCTCCGGTTAGATTTAAAGAGCAAAGCAAATCATAAAATCAGATCAACCATCAACACTCAAGGAAACCACTAGTGGAATAAAATTATTTAAAACATAGAACAAAAAAGCATTTTAAACTAAATAAAACATTAAATCAAGAGCTCCAATCACGTATAAATTGAATTAAGCATAAAAATATCTGAAAATGAATATTTGACTAGCATAGAGAGGCGTGTAGGTTTATTTCTCTGTCAGACAGGAGATTTTTCAATCCCTTTCATTCTTTGCTGAATATCATGTGTGTGCAGAAAGGAGGAGGAAATTATAATCAGGAAGGTGCGGTCATGACCTCAGGTGTCAATCGTATCTAATCTGTGTTTATCTGGGACGCTCCATGACTCACAACAGGAAGTGTGAAGAGTCTCTTTATAGAAAGCGCTGCTCGGTTCTTTTCTCAGTCCTTCAGAAGTGTTTAACAGCACTTGTTGACAGAACTCTGAAACCAGTCAACAGACGTGTCCTTATCATACGCTAACCACCAAAGCTGACATTATGTCGACCCACATTTTCCCATGGGCATTGAGCAGCAACTCAATTCTTTAGGAATTTGAACTAAAATGTGTGTGTGTGTATATACACTCACCTAAAGGATTATTAGGAACACCATACTAATACTGTGTTTGACCCCCTTTCGCCTTCAGAACTGCCTTAATTCTACGTGGCATTGATTCAACAAGGTGCTGAAAGCATTCTTTAGAAATGTTGGCCCATATTGATAGGATAGCATCTTGCAGTTGATGGAGATTTGTGGGATGCACATCCAGGGCACGAAGCTCCCGTTCCACCACATCCCAAAGATGCTCTATTGGGTTGAGATCTGGTGACTGTGGGGGCCATTTTAGTACAGTGAACTCATGTTCAAGAAACCAATTTGAAATGATTGGAGCTTTGTGACATGGTGCATTATCCTGCTGGAAGTAGCCATCAGAGGATGGGTACATGGTGGTCATAAAGGGATGGACATGGTCAGAAACAATGCTCAGGTAGGCCGTGGCATTTAAACGATGCCCAATTGGCACTAAGGGGCCTAAAGTGTGCCAAGAAAACATCCCCCACACCATTACACCACCACCACCAGCCTGCACAGTGGTAACAAGGCATGATGGATCCATGTTCTCATTTTGTTTACGCCAAATTCTGACTCTACCATCTGAATGTCTCAACAGAAATCGAGACTCATCAGACCAGGCAACATTTTTCCAGTCTTCAACTGTCCAATTTTGGTGAGCTTGTGCAAATTGTAGCCTCTTTTTCCTATTTGTAGTGGAGATGAGTGGTACCCGGTGGGGTCTTCTGCTGTTGTAGCCCATCCGCCTCAAGGTTGTGCGTGTTGTGGCTTCACAAATGCTTTGCTGCATACCTCTGTTGTAACGAGTGGTTATTTCAGTCAAAGTTGCTCTTCTATCAGCTTGAATCAGTCGGCCCATTCTCCTCTGACCTCTAGCATCAACAAGGCATTTTCTCCCACAGGACTGCCGCATACTGGATGTTTTTCCCTTTTCACACCATTCTTTGTAAACTCTAGAAATGGTTGTGCGTGAAAATCCCAGTAACTGAGCAGATTGTGAAATACTCAGACCAGCCCGTCTGGCACCAACAACCATGCCACGCTCAAAATTGCTTAAATCACCTTTCTTTCCCATTCTGACATTCAGTTTGGAGTTCAGGAGATTGTCTTGACCAGGACCACACCCCTAAATGCATTGAAGCAATTGCCATGTGATTGGTTGATTAGATAATTGCATTAATGAGAAATTGAACAGGTGTTCCTAATAATCCTTTAGGTGAGTGTATATATACACACATACATACATACATACATACATACACCAATTAGGCATAACATTATGACCACTGACAGGTGAAGTGAATAACACTCATCTCCTAAACTGCAGCTCTTGTGGGGTGTTCCCGGTCTGCAGTGGTCAGGATCTATCAAAAGTGCTCCAAGGAAGGAACAGTGGAGAACCGGCGACAGGGTCATGGGCGGCCAAGGCTCATTGATGCACGTGGGGAGCGAAGGCTGGCCCGTGTGGTCCGATCAAACAGACGAGCTACAGGAGCTCAAATTGCTCAAGAAGTTAATGCTGGTTCTGATAGAAAGGTGTCAGAATACACAGTGCATCTCAGTTTGTTGCGTATGGGGCTGCATAGCCGCTGACCAGTCAGGGTGCCCATGCTGACCCCTGTCCACCGCCGAAAGCACCAACAGTGGCACGTGAGCATCAGAACTGGACCACGGAGCAATGGAAGAAGGTGGCCTGGTCTGATGAATCACGTGTTCTTTTACATCACGTGGATGGCCGGGTGCGTGGCTTACCTGGGGAACACATGGCACCAGGATGCACAATGGGAAGAAGGCAAGCCGGCATTGGCAGTGTGATGCTTTGGGCAATGTTCTGCTGGTAAACCTTGGGTCCTGCCATCCATGTGGATGTTACTTTGACACGTACCAACTACCTAAGCATTGTTGCAGACCATGTATACCCTTTCATGGAAACGGTATTCCCTGGTGGCTGTGGCTCTTTCAGCAGAATAATGCTCCTGACACAAAGCACAAATGGTTCAGGAATGGTTTGAGGAGCACAACGAGTTGGAGGTGTTGACTTGGCCTCCAAATTCCCCAGATCTCAATCCAGTCGACATCCACATCTGTGGGATGTGCTGAACAAACAAGTCCGATCCATGGAGGCCCCACCTCACAACTTACAGGACTTAAAGGATCTGCTGCTAACATCTTGGTGCCAGATACCACAGCACACCTTCATGGGTCTAGTGGAGTCCATCAGAGACGGGTCAAGGCTGAGCAGGGCAGCAAAAGGGGGACCAACACAATATTAGGAAGGTGGTCATAATCTTATGCCTGATCGGTGTACACTGTCCGGCCAAAAGTTTCTGTTTGGAATTAAATAGGCAAATGCTAGTCTATGACTGGATCATCATTGCAGTGATTATTATCACGTATTAAGCCGTGTGGATTACTTTTATAACGGATGGATGCACTTTTTTGGGCTTCAAAATCTCATCCTCCATTCACTGCCATTATAAAGCTTGGAAGAGCCAGGACATTTTTTATATAACTCTGTGTTCATCAAAAAGAAGAAAGTCATACACACCTAGAATGGCTTGAGGGTGAGTGGGGTTATTGTTGTTATTATTATTATGGGGTTATTTTCATTTTTGGATGAACTATCCCTTTAAATTCATTGAAAGTCTGGAGGAGACTTTACAGAGCTAGACTCTTGCATTGCCAATACAAGATCTTGGATTGAAATTGATGGAAATAACATTTAGCATTTATTTAACATCCCAAAAATATTCAGAGGTGCCAATTCATGTGTGAAAATGATTCTTCGAATTAATCAAAAGTGACTTTAAAGAGATTTATAATGTTACAAAAGATTCTATTTCAAATAAATGCTGTTCTTTTGAACTTTCTATTCAAAGAATCCTGAAAAATAAAATGCATCAGTTTCCATAGTTTTCAACATTGATAATAATCATAAATGTTTCTTGAGCTCAAATCCTCATATGAGAATGATTTCTGAAGGATCATGTGACACTGATCAATCTCTATATTCACATAGAGAACAGCTGATTTACACTGGAATAATATTTCAAAATTTTTACAGCATTTTTGATCAAATAATATACATACTGCCGCTCACCTAGCTCATGCGGCAGCTCGTGGCAGAGCACAGCCAGAGACGTGGCCAGACCGGATCGCCATGAGATGGAAAACGCTGCACCGAGCGCCAAACCGTCGGCAAAGTTATGGATGCCGTCTCCGATGGTGATCATATAGGGAAGCAAACGCTGCTCTGAAGGAGAAGAGAAGACGACTGTAAAACTGCATGAAACCTTTTAGCAGTGGCCTGGCGGTTATTTGCACTACACAGCTCATTTTACCCCATTCGACATGCAGAACACGAATATGTCATTAACACTAAGTATGATCACCTCTTCTAGAGCCAACCGGGTCCAGGAAGGACTTCTCTTTTTTTTCAGACTCCACCTATAATGATAATAATACAATATTGATTAATAGCACATCTCTTAGAACCAACAAACTTAGTCGAGTAGAGACTACAGAGAATATTTAAGCAAAGACTGCAATCTAATATATGACAAAAACTAAGAGCGTATAAGCTTTACTTTTTTTTTTAAATGCTCTGAACAGGATTTTTATTGTTAACTAAAACTAAAACCATAAAAAACTATTTTCATTATTTGAAATAAAATCTAAAACATTCAACTTATTTTATTTCAGCTGGTTTCCAAGGCAACATGTAGTTTAACTTAATACTAAACCTGAAATACAAATGAATAAAAACAACATACACACTACAGGTCAAAAGTTTGGAATTATTAAGAGTTTTTAAAGAACATTTTAAATGTTTTTGAAAGGAGCCTCTTCTGCTCACAAAGGATGCATTTATTTAATCAAAAATACAGTAATATTGTGAAATATTACAATATGATCAAAGCTGAATTTTTTAAATGTAAAAAAATCGTAATTATTCTAAACTTTTGAAAGGTATAGCACACACACGCACAGACACACACACACACACACACAGTCACAGACACACACAGACACAGACACACACACACTCACTCACTCACACACTGACACACACGCGCACACACACACGCACGCACACACATGCACACACACACTGACACTCACACAGTCACTGACACACACACACACACTGACACACACACAGACAGATACACACACACACGTTTTAATTAAAAAAGACAAATACAGCCATCAAAATTACTAAAACTAAAATTGAGAATAAAAATGGAAAAAAATTAAAATATTAATTAAACTATATTAGCGTATAAATGATACTAAAATAACAGTCTTCTGAATTTAGACTCCATTAGTATTAGTTCATTTTCTTAGCATTCAGAAGTGTATTTTTCCGTGATTTCCTCACCAGATCGGACTGTGAGCTGGAGTGGTTGTTCTGTTTCTCTCTCTGGAACATCTGCAGGACTCTGCCATGATCGCAGTGATGGACGTCGGACTCCTCCTGTCAACACAGGTTTGGGAATGGATTCATAATCTGATTGTGTAGGATGGGCTCAAGTGACACGAAAGACTCACTTCATCGTGATTGTGGTGATGCTGTCTGCGGGTGATAATGGAGAAGATGCTCTCCATCAGGTAGAACAAATAGATGCCTGCGAGAAGCACCAGGAGTTTGTACACATAGTCGAGGTTGTCCTCTGCGTGGTCGTGATTGTGTCCGTCTTCATGAACGTGAAGGCCTAAGAACTGCACAGAGATGCAGAGCCATGAAAACACAGCCGGACAATGACATTAACGGCAATCGGAAACTTTGATTGTGCTTTGATTTCCCAGCAGGGCTGTACAGTAACTCCTGTCTGCACTCAATAAGCAAGGTCTGCTTCTTCGCACCAATCCGGTTATTTTCCACTCAGGGCGATGACATGGTATGACAGGGCTGCAGTTATGTTGACACGGATCTAAACGGATGAGGGAACGTGGGCGATGTCAGCGCTCGGGGGAAATAACGGGTGCCAGGCCTGCCGCCGAGACCCATTCTGCCCCGTTAAACCAGAAAACAGACATTTCTATGAGCTTCAGCCAGAGAGTAATCACAGAACGTCATATGAGTTAAAGGGCACCTATTATGCAAAATTCACTTTTACATGGTGTTTGAACATGAATGTGTGTCGGCAGTGTGTGTACACAACCACCCTATAATGGTAAAAATACACCCACTCCTCTTTTTAATCCACATAAATCATAAGCAGTGTCTCAGAACAAGCCATTTGCACACGACTGCTGACTGACTCCGCCCTATTAGCATAGACCCCGCACACGACTGCTGACTGACTCCGCTCTATTAGCATAGACCCCGCACACGACTGCTGACTGACTCCGATCTATTAGCATAGACCCCGCACACGACTGCTGACTGACTCCGCTCTATTAGCATAGACCCCGCACACGACTGCTGACTGACTCCGCTCTATTAGCATAGACCCCGCACACGACTGCTGACTGACTCCGCTCTATTAGCATAGACCCCGCACACGACTGCTGACTGACTCCGCCCTATTAGCATAGACCCTGCCCACGACTGCTGACTGACTCCGCCCTATTAGCATAGACCCCGCACACGACTGCTGACTGACTCCGCCCTATTAGCATAGACCCTGCCCACGACTGCTGACTGACTCCGCCCTATTAGCATAGACCCTGCCCACGACTGCTGACTGACTCCGCCCTATTAGCATAGACCCCGCACACGACTGCTGACTGACTCCACCCTATTAGCATAGACCCCGCACACGACTGCTGACTGACTCCGCCCTATTAGCATAGACCCTGCCCACGACTGCTGACTGACTCCGCCCTATTAGCATAGACCCCGCACACGACTGCTGACTGACTCCGCCCTATTAGCATAGACCCTGCACACGACTGCTGACTGACTCCACCCTATTAGCATAGACCCCGCACACGACTGCTGACTGACTCCGCCCTATTAGCATAGACCCTGCCCACGACTGCTGACTGACTCCGCCCTATTAGCATAGACCCCGCACACGACTGCTGACTGACTCCGCCCTATTAGCATAGACCCCGCACACGACTGCTGACTGAGTCAAGTCAAGTCAACTTTATTTATATAGCGCTTTTTACAATGCAGATTGTTTCAAAGCAGCTTCACAGTGTTAAACAGGAAAATAATGAACAGAATTTGATTCGGCTGTACAGCCGCTCTGGAGAAAACGGTGATGTCATCAGCTCATTTCAATTATCATATATATTCAAGTAATGTAGTTGATATAATTTAGTTTAGTAATTAAATTTATTTGGATATTTATTTGAAAATTTAGTGTCCCCAACTGAGCAAGCCAGAGGCGACAGTGGCAAGGAACCAAAACTCCATCAGGTGTCCTAATGGAGAAAAATAAACCTTGGGAGAAACCAGGCTCAGTCGGGGTGCCAGTTCTCCTCTGGCCAATTAACAAACAGTGTATGATTATTATTTTGGCAGCCTTATAGGTCAGAAGTAATATTAGATCGGATTATTCGAAAGATCGGAGGCATCACACTGGGTTTATTGAGGATGGCGTGTCAATTAAACAATTATTAAATAGGAATATTCGAAATATCGGAGTCATCACGCCGGAGATGGATCCATTGAGGATGCCATGTCGATGAGCAATTTCAGAGGGTAGACTAATTGACACGGTCTCTGCAGACACTTCAGGGATGAGTTGGTAATATTTGGGTGCTGGTCCACCATCTGATCTGGATACGGCCCGGATCCGGCTGACTGCAGTAAACCTCGGGATAAACAGAGAGACTAACATTAGCGTAGATGCCATTCCTCTTATGATGTAACGAGTACATCAGGTGTTATGGGAAGTGTTCCCGGTTCCGGCTGACCTAGTTAATGCAGCCTAACAATTTGAATAAAATATAAATTAAAATGTTTTATGTGTATGCCATAGTAAAGAGATGTGTTTTTAGTCTAGATTTAAACTGACAGTGTGTCTGCTTCCCGAACAATGCTAGGAAGGCTGTTCCAGAGTTTGGGTGCTAAATAGGAAAAGGATCGACCGCCTGCAGTTGATTTTGATATTCTAGGTATTATCAACTGGCCAGAGTTTTGAGACCGCAATAGACGTGATGGAGTATAATGCGTAAAGAGCTCGCTCAAGTACTGGGGAGCTAAACCATTTAGTGCTTTGTAAGTAATTAGCAAGATTTTAAAATGTATACGATGTTTAATAGGGAGCCAGTGCAGTGTTGACAGAACCGGGCTAATATGGTCATACTTCCTGGTTCTAGTAAGAACTCGAGCTGCTGCGTTTTGGACCAGCTGCAGTTTATTTATTAAGCGAGCAGGGCAACCACCCAGTAGAGCATTACAATAATCTAGCCTTGAGGTCATGAATGCATGAACTAACTGTTCAGCATTTTGCATTGAAAGCATATGCCGTAATTTAGATATATTTTTAAGATGGTAGAATGCAGTTTTACAGATGCTAGAAACGTGGCTTTCAAATGAGAGATTGGTATCAAAGAGCACACCCAGGTTCCTAACTGACGACGAGGACTTGACAGAGCAGCCATCAAGTGTTAGACAGTATTCTAGGTTACTACATGTGGAGTTTTTTTGTCCAATAATTAAAAATTCATTTTTTTCTGAATTAAGTTGCAGGAAATTACTAGTCATCCAATTTTTTATATCAGCTATGCATTCTGTTAATCTGGTGAATTGGTAAGTTTCGTCAGGACGTGAAGAAATATAGAGCTGAGTATCGTCAGCATAACAATGAAAACTAACGCCATGCTTCCTAATGATATCTCCCAGTGGTAGCATGTACAGGGTGAAGAGCAATGGTCCTAGCACTGAGCCCTGCGGTACTCCATATTGAACTTGTGATCGGTGTGACATCTCTTCATTTACTGCTACAAACTGATAACGGTCAGATAAGTATGATTTAAACCATGCCAATGCAATTCCACTAATGCCAACATAATTTTCGAGTCTATTCAAAAGAATGTTGTGGTCGATAGTATCGAATGCAGCGCTAAGATCGAGTAACACTAACAGAGAGATACAACCACGATCGGATGATAAGAGTAAATCATTTGTAACTCTAATGAGAGCAGTCTCAGTACTATGATGTGGTCTAAATCCTGACTGGAAAACCTCACAGATACCATTTTTTTCTAAAAAGGAGCATAATTGTGAGGACACTGCCTTTTCTAGTATTTTTGACAGAAAGGGTAGATTTGAGATTGGCCTGTAATTGACTAATTCTGTAGGGTCAAGTTGCGTTTTTTTAATAAGTGGTTTTCGTTACATATCCTAAAGTCAAGGATGAATTAATGATATTAAGAAGAGGATCTATGACCTCTGGAAGCATCTCTTTTAGTAGTTTAGTTGGTATAGGGTCGAGCATACATGTTGTTGATTTTGATGATTTAACGAGTTTAGCCAATTCTTCTTCTCCTATAGCAGTGAATGAGTGTGATTGTTCCTCAGTGACACTACAATGCTCTGTCTGATGTGATACAGTAGTAGACGGCTGCATGGTTATAATTTTTTCCCTAATATTATCAATCTTACAAGTAAAGAAGTCATTACTGCTGTGCTGTTGACAGACATCAGAAGTTGAAGCTTTATCTTTGGTTAATTTAGCCACTGTATCGAATAAATACCTAGAGTTGTGTTTGTTTTCTTCTAAGAGAGTCGAGAAATAAGCAGATCTAGCAGTTTTTACGGCCTTTCTGTATGAAATCATGCTCTCTTTCCACGAAATGCGAATTTTCTTCCAGCTGCGCTCCATTTTTCTGGCTGCTGTTTTAAGGGCCCGGGTGTGCTCGTTGTACCACGGCGTTGGACTATTCTCTTTAATCTTCTTTAAGCGCAGAGGAGCAACTGTGTCTAAACTGCTAGAAAAGAGAGAGTCAATAGTTTCTGTTGCAACATCAAGTTCCTCTGGGCTATCTGGGATGCTGAGGAGATGAAACTGATGAGGAAGTTTATTTATAAAGAAATCTTTAGTCTCAGCAGTGATAGTCCTGCCATATTTGAAGCGAGGGAACGGCTTTGCAGCCTTTGCTAAATTAAGTATACATGATACTAGGTAATGATCTGAGATGTCATCGCTCTGCTGCAGAATTTCAACTGTATCAACATTTATTCCATGTGACAATATTAGGTCTAGAGTATGATTACGGAGATGAGTGGGTCCTGATACGTGTTGCCTAACTTCAATAGAGTTTAGAATGTCTCTAAATGCCAATCCCAATGCGTCTTTTTCATTGTCTACATGGATATTAAAATCACCAACAATTAGGACTTTATCTGTAGCCAGTACTAACTCTGATAGAAAATCAGCAAATTCTCTGATAAAGTGTGTATTGTGCCCTGGTGGCCTATATACAGTAGCCAACACAAATGTTAAACAGGATTTATCAATTTCACTACATAACGTTACATAAAGCACCAAAACTTCAAAGGAATTATATTTGAAACTAGACTTCTGAGTAATACTGAAGATATTATTATAAATTACAGCAACACCTCCCCCTTTACCTTTCAGACGCGGCTCGTGTTTATAACAATAAACTGACTCCGCTCTATTACTTATGACTGACTCCGCCCTATTAACCTAGACCCCGCACACGACTGCTGACTGACTCCGCCCTATTAGCATAGACCCCACACACGACTGCTGACTGACTCCGCCCTATTAGCATAGACCCCGCACACGACTGCTGACTGACTCCGCCCTATTAGCATAGACCCCGCACACGACTGCTGACTGACTCCGCCCTATTAGCATAGACCCCGCACACAACTGCTGACTGACTCCGCCCTATTAACATAGACCCCGCACACAACTGCTGACTGACTCCGCCCTATTAGCATAGCTCAGTGAGCTGTACACAGTCCGCCATGTTTATCTTCTCGCAAGAGCATTTAACAGCAGCATTCAAGTAAGAAATGTATTCTTATTAAAGCTACTAAAGTTATTCAGTCGAGAGCAGTGAGTGATTTTCTGTTGTTTGATTCATATTAACAGCAGATATAGCAGTAGGTCCTGTATATTACACTGATGTCACTCTAATACACAGATCTAATATACACATGACATTTCTTTACGTTCACAGACATAACCGAATGCGTTTATGTGAACTGTGTGTTTTTGACATAACTTTGTGTGTATTTGACAGTTTAAGTGCAATAAGACGTGAAAGAGAACTTAGTTTAGAGAACAGAATTTTTAATTATTGGGCAAAAAAACTCCACATGTAGTAACCTAGAATACTGTCTAACACTTGATGGCTGCTCTGTCAAGTGCTCGTCGTCAGTTAGGAACCTGGGTGTGCTCTTTGATACCAATCTCTCATTTGAAAGCCACGTTTCTAGCATCTGTAAAACTGCATTCTACCATCTTAAAAATATATCTAAATTACGGCATATGCTTTCAATGCAAAATGCTGAACAGTTAGTTCATGCGTTCATGACCTCAAGGCTAGATTATTGTAATGCTCTACTGGGTGGTTGCCCTGCTCGCTTAATAAATAAACTGCAGCTGGTCCAAAACGCAGCAGCTCGAGTTCTTACTAGAACCAGGAAGTATGACCATATTAGCCCGGTTTTGTCAACACTGCACTGGCTCCCTATTAAACATCGTATACATTTTAAAATCTTGCTAATTACTTACAAAGCACTAAATGGTTTAGCTCCCCAGTACTTGAGCGAGCTCTTAACGCATTATACTCCATCACGTCTATTGCGGTCTCAAAACTCTGGCCAGTTGATAATACCTAGAATATCAAAATCAACTGCAGGCGGTCGATCCTTTTCCTATTTAGCACCCAAACTCTGGAACAGCCTTCCTAGCATTGTTTGGGAAACAGGCACACTCTGTCAGTTTAAATCTAGACTAAAAACACATCTCTTTACTATGGCATACACATAAAACATTTTTAATTTATATTTTATTCAAATCAGTTAAATGATTGTTAGGCTGCATTAACTAGGTCAGCCGGAACCGGGAACACTTCCCATAACACCTGATGTACTCGTTACATCATAAGAAGAATGGCATCTACGCTAATGTTAGTCTCTCTGTTTATCCCGAGGTTTACTGCAGTCAGCCGGATCCGGGCCGTATCCAGATCAGATGGTGGACCAGCGTCCAGACATTACCAACTCATCCCTGAAGTGTCTGCAGAGACCGTGTCAATTAAACTCCCCCCTGTAAATGCCACATCGACATGACATCCTCATTAAACCGTCTCCGGCGTGACGACTCCAATCTTTCGAATATCTTTCGATCTAATATGACTTCCTGTAATGCTGCCACAATCATAATCATACACTATTTGTTCGTCGGCCAGAGGAGAACTGGCACACCGACAGAGCCTGGTTTCTCCCAAGGTTTTTTTCTCCATTCTGGCCCTGAAGGAGTTTTGGTTCCTTGCCACCGTCGCCTTTGTCTTTTGGCTTGCTCAGTTGGGACACCAAAAATTTCAACTATATTACTGATCTGCCCGCATTGACACTATATGATAATTGAAATGAGCTGATGACATCACTGTTTTCTCCAGAGCGGCTGTACAGCCGAATCAAATTCTGTTCATTATTTTCCTGTTTAACACTGTGAAGCTGCTTTGAAACAATCGGCATTGTATAAAGCGCTATATAAATAAAGGTGACTTGACTTAGTTTAATACTCATGGGACGGAGTGTCTGACGTCAGCTTTTTGTGCGCGCTTCAGGTGTGTGTGTGTGCTCAGAAAACTGCAGTGTCACGTGAGCATGAGCGCGATAGAGATGATCATCAAATCCAGACAGATGCTTTAGTTTTTGGCAGAGTATCCGAGATAAAAAAATAAATGAAAGCTAAACAAAAAAAACTATATATAAAAATAAAAAACTTTTAGATAAAAATATAAAATAAATAAAAACTTTATAAACAATAAAGCAAAATATTAATAAATACAATTAGTGTTAATATAATACTAAACTAACACATATATTATAACAGAACAGATCATGCAAATAAAGTTCCTGTCTGAATAAATGTTTCTGAAAGAGTCTCTTCTGCTCACCACGGCTGCGTTTATTTGATCAAAAAATCAAAAGATCAAAAAATCTGAAATATGACTCCAGTGTAAATCAGCTGTTCTCTATGTGAATATATAGTAAAGTGTCATTTATTCCTGTGATCAAAGCTGAATTTATCATCATTACTCCAGTCTTCAGTGTCACATGATCCTTCACAAATCATTCTGATATGAGGATTTGAGCTCAAGAAACATTTATGATTATTATCAGTGTTTAAAACTATGGAAACTGATGCATTTTATTTTTCAGGATTCTTTGATGAATAGAAAGTTCTAAAAGAACAGCATTTATTTGAAATAGAATCTTTTGTAACATTATAAATATCACTTTTGATCAATTTAATGCATCCTTGATGAATAAAAAATAACTTCCTTCAACAACAACAAAATCAGTGTCAAACCATTAATAAAATATGACAATGTTATCATAAAAGCGTGAACACACATTCAAGAGAATGTGTATTTCTCCATTCAGAGGCGCACTGTTCCTTTTTATACTGTGTTCCTACTTTCATCTCAACTTTTGGACATTTTCCCAGCTGGTTTGCAACATAAAAAGATGCAGAAAAGCCAGAAATGGTGTGTATTTTTTGCTCACCGCGGGCAGCAGATGCAGCAGAGCGTCTCCCGTCAGCGACCCCACAGCCAGACTGATGCAGAACTGGATGCAGAGCTCGAACACTTGCGTACAGGCCGAGAACAGCAGCACCACGATCCCAAACATGGCCATCAGACAGATGATGAGGTTGGCCAGGGTGGCGTATCCGTATCCTGGGCACAAAGAGCGCATTCAGTGACTGTGTGTGTATTCTCAGAGCACACTGAAGGAGAGCTCTGTGCTCGTGAAGGGCTCCGGCACGCCGCTCACACTGCGCTTACAACAGTTTTGATCCTTTGAGGAATTTGATGTCACTTTAGATCACTTCGGATGCACGGTTTACTCATATTTCTCTTTGGTCCTGCTGACAGATGCCAACAGTATCACATCGTTTTGTTAAATATAGATTTTTACAATATACTTCCAAAATAGCAGTTTTTCACTCAATGAGATTGAATGATACTGTATGAGTTTATATTGAGATATATAAACTATTTTTATGAGCATTTTGTGTTTTGTTTCTTTTGCTTTGTACATTGTCCATTACAGTTAGACACATTTTCTCCTAAATCTCTTCCCTAAAGTTAAATTTAGTACAACATTTACTACCATAATGCATACTAGTGTTATTATAGTTAACTAAAACCATAAAAAAATGCTTTCAGTGCTTGAAATTAAAGAAACGTGAACAAAAAAATTAAGTATTAAAAATAATTTTATTTCATCATTTCCCATTTTTGTTTAGTTTAGCTTGATGGTCTGAAATATCTAAAACTATTTTAAATTAATAAAAACTATATAGACATATTTAAAAAAAAAAAAATTACTAAAACAAACTAAAATAGTTTGAAAAAAATTATTAAAATTTTAAAATTAATAATAAAATATTTTTATTTTATTATTACTTTTTTATCAAATAAAATAAAATAAAATAAAATAAAAAAAATTATAAAAACTAAAAATATTTAAATGATGGATACCTACAAACCTACTTTACATTAATATTAATTAATATTATATTAATTATTTTGCTGGGTTGTTTTAACCCAATTTTGGGGCAAATATGGACAAACCCAACCATTGACTTACAACATTTAATTAAAAAAATTAACCCAACGGCTGGGTTTGTCCATATTTGACCCAATTTGGGTTGAAACAACCCATCATTTTTAGAGTGTGATGTTCTTTAAGCAGAAGACAATTATTTTCTTTTGATTTTTGGTGAGATATGATTGTTTATTAGCCATGTTTATTTCATTATGTGAGCTTTAATTTTACAATTACGTATTATTATGGTGGTATATTATGAGTACACTAAAAAATGCTGGGTTGTTTCAACCCCAATTTGGGTCAAATGTGGACAAACCCAACTGTTGGATTAAAAAAATGATTGGGTTTGCATATTTGACCCAAATTTGAGTTGAAACAACCCAGCATTTTTAGCGGATATTTCAAATAACAAAGCAGACTGTAGTAGTTGAAGGAGGTTGGTATGTTAACATATATAATGAAACATACAGACAATGACATGCCTGACTCATTTTTATCCGGTTTGTTCAGTGTATGAACAGGTCACTCACTCTCGGCGGTGCTGAGAGAATCAGGGGTCGCCGGCGTCGGACTGATCTCAGAACAGCCTCCGCTGAGGATCTGCTGGATCAGAGCAGGACTGAGCTGTGTGAACTGATCTCTGGTCAGCCATGAAGAGTTCAGCCGGTAGATCCTCAACAGGTCTTCAGCGCTGAAACAGGCCTGCATGCACAGCATAATCCACATGGACACATGCAAATGTGAAAATGCATAAAACATTTGCTGGCATCAATATTTAATTTCACACCGCAGCGGTGCTGTTGCTCTGATAATCACGCGTGAAACACTCGTATTTACTATGTGCTGAAACATTAATTCCTCGGATGTCAGACGACAGGTCTTATTTAGACAGCGTGTGAGCTTAAAGAAATGGGAAACATTCATCATGATTAAAAACAAGCTCCGATCAAATAATCTGGCGGTGATTATGACTGCGGACAGATGAAACACGCAGCACGTCACCACATCCATCAAGAGGAATAAACATTAGCGGCCGCCACTGACACTTCATGTTACAGGCCTCCAAATCATTCCTCACGCGGACACATGATTGCTCTCTTCAAGAGCCACGGATAAATGATTCGATTTCTGTGGCGTGCAAAGATTTCCCATGATGCCCCATAAAACTATAGCATGTACAGGGAAAAGCTATGTATCTCTATGTTGCTGCAAGTTTTTGCAAACCACAGAAAAAAAACACAGAACCTGGAAAAGGAATTTGAATGATAGAAAGTTGAATTTTATTGAATTGCAATACAGAGAAAAAGTTTTAAAATAAGAATAAAATAAAATTTTGAAAAAATGATTAAATAAAATGAAAACACTATATATATCAATTTAATAATAAAAACATTTATATACATATTTCTTAATACATTTTTATTTAATGTGACCATTTACTAACATCAGAGAACTTTCTTGCTAAACTATAAATTATATAAATGTATTTAAAAAAATATATATACATTTTTTTTTATTTTTATATTTATTAACTTAAAATATCATTGGGACTTCAAGAAAATATTTTAGGTTAGTAAGTAATTTTATGTGAAAAGTTTTACAATTACAATAATAATTAATAAAATAAAAACACTATATAAACACACACACACACACACACTTTTTAGCTATTTTATTAGTTTACCTGCATTTCATGTGACCATTAACCAACATCAGAAAAACAGTGAATGTGTTGTTAAATTAGTAATTATTATATATTACATTATTGGTAACACTTTTAAATAAGGTTTTATTTGTTAACAAGCTACATTAGTTAACATGAACTAACAATGAACAATTCTTCTAAAGCATTTATTAATCTTAATTAATGTTAATTTCAACATTTAATAATGCATTATTGAAATGAAAAGTTATATCTGGTAATATTAGTTAATTCACTGTGAACTAACATGAACATAATATAACATAACTAACATTAAAGGTGCACTATGTAACTTTTCCGTCCGCTAGAGGTCACCTATTCAAAACAAAGGCGTAGTTTGATGACGCCAAGTTTGAGCGCAGAATCTTGGGTCATGTGGTCTTCACCTCGCAGCCGGTGGAAAAGAATCGGGATAGGACTCGGGCAGAAATCATGTTCATGGATGCGATTATTAACGTTACTGTAGTATGAAGCAGAGCAGACCCGAGTGATGTGGGAGCTGAGCAAGGCCGCTGGAGCGATTGTTAATAAGATGAACGCAACACACGCCTCGCAAGCAGCGGGACTTTTATTATGCCACAGTCGCCGGCGCCATTTCCACTTTTCCGGTCGTATGAGGTAACGCAGCTGTTTATCATATTAGACATATATGATGATGTTCTGACGTTACTGTGCGTTCGCTCGGCGGCTGCTATGACACTTGTTGCACACTGCAGTGAGAGTAAAGCGTTTCTGCTGAATAAAACCGGAAACCGAGGGTAACGCAGATATGACGCCATTGACAGGCGACTCCTTCACACGTCCCGGTTCATTGGTTAAAATAGCAATTTTCTCACGATTTACAAATAGTTGGAAACATTTGGGATATTGTAAGTACTCAACTGAACAAAATATATAACACTGGCCTAGTGGTTTTTGGATATTTTACTGAAAAAAATGTTACATAGTGCACCTTTAATAAAGGCTAACAAATGCTGTAAAAATGTATTGCTCATAGTTAGTTCATGCATTAACTGATGTCAACAAATGAAACATTACAGTGAAGTGTTACCAAATTATTAAATATATATTTGCAAATATGTGAGGTTTTGTCTGTTACCGTGTGCCAGCTGCTGTTGGAGCGATGACTCTCCGCGTAGCTCTTTCTGCCGGGATGATGGTGCTCGGCATCATGGTCATGTTCCTCTCCGCCCAGGTTTAACGTCTTTAGAAGCTCTTCAAAATCTGAGAAGAATAGTATTATTTAAAGAATCATGATGCTGGTGCAGAACATTAAAGACCACATCATTGTTTTTTCTTTGAACGGGGAAGGGCATGACGAAGAGCGCGTCAAATAGCTACCGGTTTACACCACAGCTCTGCCAAACCACACGTGACAAAAACTACAAAACACTGCATGCTGGGGAAGTATGAGTGTATGAGTGTTAGCATAACCACATACAACAATGAACCCGATTTGCTACTTGCAAATCGTTATAGGTAGTCTGTTATCTTAGTAGTTTTGACATATTATTACTGAATTTATTAATATTTTTGGTAGCACTTTATTTTACAGTGTCCTTGTTACATATACTTACCATATTAATAACAGTAAATTATGCAGAATTACATGCAACTAACCCTAAACCAAACCCTAATCCTACCCTGGCCCTATAGTAAGTTACTAAATATTACTCAGTACTTAAATATAGAATTACACTGTAACAGTGACACCTTAAAATAAAGTGTAACCATATTTTTAATTCGTTTTTCAGTTGGCATTTTTTTTCATTTTTCAAATTTTTTTTTTAATGTTCTGTGTTTTTTCATTTTTTCATTTCTCAATTAATTACATCTAACATAAAAGTTTGTGTATATTGTATATACAGTGTGTGTGTGTGTGTGTGTGTGTGTGTGTGTGGTATATATACACACATATACATACACACACACACACACACACACACACACACACACTATATAAACACAAATTTTTATGTTAGATGTGATTAATAGCAATTAATCGATTTGACAGCACTAAAAAATTTAAAAAAACATTACAAAAAACATTTTAAGATAAAAAAAAAAAATATATATATATATATATATATATAAATATATATATATAGTATACATCATATATTTACAAACTTTTATGTTAGATGTGCCTGATCGCGATTAATCGATTTGACAGCACTATTTAATTTTTTTTAATATCTATTTTTTTATTTCAGTTTTAGTTTCAGTAATTTTAGCACTTCATCTTAAACTTATTTTATTTAATTTCAGTTAGTTGCAGGGTTATTATCGATAACTAAAACAATTCAAAAATCTTTTCTGTTACTTGAAATAAAATAAATGCTAACCAAAAGAAAAATAAAATGTTTTTTTAAAAATGTATATAGTTAGTTTCAAATTAAGGTTAACATTTATAATTTTTTAGTTAAAGCTGTGGTACTAAACTACTAATAAAAATAAAATAAAAATTAATACAAATTACACAGATATATTTAAAAAATGAATAAAAATGACAAAAACACAACTAACTAAAAATATAAAAATAAAAACTATAATAATAAAATAAAAAAATAAAAAAACTGTATATTAATGATACCAAAATAACACAAAATAAAGTTTTTTCATCTAATATTTATATTTTATTTCAGTTTTATTTGAATAACTAAAATGTTTTTTAATAGTTTTAATCATTTGTTAATGAGAGTCTGTGCTATAGAAAAAGACTGTGAATGCATTGGTCAACAGATGCAGGACGATCAGTCAGTCATACCGTGAAGCGTGAGGTTTTCAGAGCCGAAGCGGCTGAAGATGTAATCCAGGAAGTACTCCTGCTCAGGAAGGTCATGTGCTCTCATGCAGTCTCCTCGCAGGGCGTGATAGAGGACGTTCCCCATCACAGCGTCCAGCTCCACGTGCACGTGGTCTCCATGAGGAGAGCTGCTCTCTTCCAGGACGTCCTTCAGAGAGAGACAGGGCTGAAAGAGCGGATAAACACAAGACATGTCAGCTCTAGCCTTGCTGTCATTCTCAATAGCACAAGTCAAGCTGCAATAATTTTACTGCGAGCATGCACTAAACAACATGTGATACACACCTCATGTGTGTTGGGCTGGTAGTATTTCTCCATATCGTGAAACACCTTCTCCAAACCCTCATATTCACTGATGTCTCTGTGAGGAGGATGACTGGTGCTGGTGTTATGATCGTCGCTGTGGCCAGAGATGGTTTGGATGAAGTGATCGGTCTCGACACCCCAGCGGCCCTCGCGTACGGCCCTGCAGGTCTCCACCGGAGAGCTCAGGAACAAACAGCATCCAGCGGCCACGGTGAAGAAACCCTCCATCTGTAGGCCCTGTGAGCTGCTGTAGTTCCTCAACAACTGCTGCAGACCAGCCACTGAAAGACACTGAGAGACAGAGAGCGCTCAACATACACCGACAGTGATCACGGACGCACAAACATCAATATTACGCTTTTCGAGAAATCACGGAAAGATGAGCGACAAGGAGAAAAAGTGACAGCGAGTGAAGCGGCACCGGAGGCCATTTTGTGGAGCATATCACAAAAATAAATGGAAACTTTTCCCCAGAATTGGACTTTATATAAGATAAGTTTATGTCTCGCAATTCTGACTTTATAACTTGCAATTGTGAGATTAAAAAAAAGATCTTTTAAAGGGGTGGTTGATTATGATTTAACTTTTGTAACTTTAGTGAGTGTGTGATGTTGCTTACGACATTCAAAGTTCAAAGCAAAGGGAGATATTTTCTTTGACAGAAATTGTATTTTAAGGACTACAACAAATGGCTGGTAGGGACTACAACGAGCTTCTTCCTGGATTAGTGACATCACAAATCCTAAAATTTACATAAACCCCGCCCCCGGGAACACGCATGTTGAGAAGAGGAAGAGTTGTTGTAGTCGAGCACATTTGGGAGTCGCTCAGGCCGTCATCCGTCTTTCACATTTATTGCGATACAGTACGAACACAAATGCAATAACATGTCATAAAGCAAGATGACAACATAAGTTATAACCGTAATTAAACTAAACTACACCTGTTCTCTCTTCATGCAGCAGATATTCTCTGGCTCATCTCACAACAGTTCCCACACCAGCGGTTTAGAGATTATCATGACAGAACATGCTAACCAATGACTGAAGATCGTTAACTCATAAATTCATCAACTATCCCTTCAGAAGCGTCCTGTTCATTCTATATGCTGTCTCTTCTTCTTGAGTCTCTCCATCATTGTCCGACTCCGGTTTGATCATAAAAGGCTGAACAGTTTCGGACATTTTCAGTGTGTGTCTGCATGAGGTAACCGGAGCTGCTAACATGAGCTCTTGAAGCCCCGCCCTCTTCTAGAAAGGGGGCGGGGAGCAGCAGCTCATTTGCATTTAAAGGGACACACACAAAAACGTGTTTTTGCTCACCCTTAAAAAGTGACAATTTTAACCTGCTATAAAAAATTATCTGTGGGGTATTTTGAGGTAAAACTTCACATACACACTCTGGGGACATCAGAGACTTGTTTTATATTTTGTAGAAAGGGGCATTATAGGACCCCTTTAAATTGTTTTATTCCATGTCCAAAAACAAGCTTCCATAATGTGATAATGGAGTCTAGATAAAAGACTATATAATTGTTGTATTTAATGCAACTGTTTTGTATTTAAGACAAGACGCTACAGGCAAAATCATTGTTTTTTTTCATGCACTGGTCAATTTTGAGATTTTAGGCTATTTTGCTTTCATAACTTCTGGTCTTCTTTCAGCTAGTGGAAATAAAACATCCAAAACACACAATTAAACGTTTATCTATTTCCATCTGTAGATTTCTATATATATATATATATCTATATATATTCCTTCAGCAGCTTCACAAACACCAAACTTTATAGTTTATATCTATATTCTGAAGGGTTTTACAGACGGGTTTGTTCATATGCCATTCATATACATTTTATTCCTGAAAACATAATTTTCTGTATTTTCTGATTTATGGAGTGATAAAAGAGAAATCCAAAACCCTGTCTGTTGCTGCTAACAAACTCCAAACTTTATACTTGAAAAGTTATAATAGAAAAGTTAATATATAACCCACTGAAATATGTTTCAAAACATTTTTTTGTTGTTGAAAAAACCCCACTAATCTTCTATTGCATAAAAGAATCAATCTTCAAAGTAATAAAGTTCAATGTACAAAACATCACAGCTACTACAGTGAAACTGTGGCACACTTTGATTTTTAAGTATTTTACTATAGCAATAATACAGTAATTATTATATTAGTCTGAACAGATATCAAATACAAGTGCTGTTTTATGTGTTTCACCACTACAAAAAACATGCAGGCCTATATGATTATTGATTAAATAAACTAGCAAAAGTTTATCTTATAAAACCATGGGTTCCCGGTTCATAATTTGCACTGTTGGTAATATATTTCGTAATGCAGGTCTATCTCAGCAACGTTAAAAAGTCAAAAGTCCAGTTGCCTTTTTCTCTAGTGCTTTTGGTGATTAAGAGTTAATTTCAAACACCTAGTGTGAATACAATAAAACCAAAAACATGAAGACAGGCTGTACATATAATGAACTGATTTGATCTCAAAGGTTAAACTCTCAGTAAACCGGTTTTTATTCCCATAAATGTGACCCTGGACCACAAAGCCAGTCATAAGGGTCGATTTTTTGAAATTGAGATTTTGGCCGAGATACAATTATTTGAAAATCTGGAATCTGAGGGTGCAAAAAAAAAAATCGAAATCGCCTTTAAAGTTGTCCAAATGAAGTCCTTAGCAATGCATATTACTACCAATACATTTTTTAATACATTTACGGTAGGAAACGTACAAAACATCTTCATGAAACATGATCTTTACTTAATATCCTAATGATTTTTTGGCATAAAAGAAAAATTGATAATTTGACCCATACAATGTATTGTTGGCTATTGCCACAAATATACCCGTGCGACTTATGACCGTGCTCCAGGGTCACAAATGTCAAGCCGGGGCAAGTTGTCACATGTGATTTTGTATCTTTTTTAGTTGTTTCATGAATTGTTTTGCATTTCATAATTTCATAATGTAAATAATACAGATATGTGCCACAGACAGGTCTATGATGTGACAACATGCCCCAATAGGGTGTTGAATGAACGGTCTCTCATACTTGAAAGTATTTGTCACACCACAGGACTAAATAAAAGGAGATTAAAATGGTGTAAAGCTTAAAAGACACACGTCCCCTTTAAGCATTTAACCTGTTCGACACTATGAAGGTTTTCTAACTGCACTGATTCTTTATTTATTCTCCCTAAACATTCGTAACTTCTATTTTTTGTGTAGCTTATATAACAGAATTTAGTTTATAGTATTCTCTAAAATGGTATTTTAGGCCTGTATAACAGTAATTTACGCGACTGTTGTAAGTCAGGTGTAGCGCACGAGCCTTCAGCCGCCGCGGGCGCGCGCTGGACCTCGACCTCTCCAAAAGTGCGCAAATATATCCTACCTTTCCACACGACACACCGGAGCACTGCACACGGTTCTCCAGCCGCTCAAACACCGAGACAAGCGCATCTTCTGTGAGGAGCTCTTCACCTGGAGCCACCAAATCCACAACTTTCGCGTAAATCTCCTTTTTATCGCCTCGCGCGCCCGCAAACACGCCGAGGCAGGCGAAGCACAGAACTAGAACACCTCTAGTCTCCATAATCTGTGTGTTTTAGCCTGCTTTTCGGTATTAAGAGGGTTTTTCGGGTGAGACACAGGTCCGAGAGACTGCACACAAACACACTCAGAGCAGCTTTAGAGATCCTCACACCTGCTCAGGTACAGGCTCTTCTAGCCCTCTGATTGGCCACTTCTCCTCCTGCTCTCAAACACGTCTCATGAAGGAGGGAAGCCTCTTCCGTTCACCTGCACTGAGGGCTTCGGACAGGGGCTGCCCTGTCTACAGATCGCATTTCAGCACTTTCCAGCACTTGCCCTCAAGGAATAATGCCAAATATGTGATATTTAATACACAAAAGGACCGAGAAGAGCTGCAGGAGATTGAAATACTGCACACCAATACATTTCCTCTGCTCTGAGAACAGGCCTAATGCTCACTGAACTCCAATACACAATAGTAGTTGTATTAAATATTAGTTTGGCATTCATTCTGGAGGTTTTCTTTCTAACACAAAGCAGTTTATCCGGTTGATGTTCATACATTGAGACAAGAGTGAACCAACTATAAAATGAAGTCAGATTTTAACCAATAAAAATGAGTTGTGTTTCATCAGGTTGCCTATTTTGTGGTCATTAAAACCAATACATATTGTGACGACCTGCCCCATGCAGTGTGTCAGTATCTCCCATCAGCATGTGTTCGTGTGCTTTTCTGGGCTAGAGGTTTGCATGTACACAGAAATTAAACATCTGACAGGATAAGCTACATTTGAAGTCGCACAATGCTGATAAACACACACCTGTGACCTCACATTATATGTTAATGCATGTTGCTTAGCAATAGTAAACTTTATAACTAAGCAAAATCATTATTTTGATTATTATTATCAATGTAGCTATTTGGTGTCATTTCTCATTGCCTTATAAAAGTGCATTCATTACCATGGTTTTAAGGTTTCGTTTAATGAAGAATAGGGGAGAGCGGGGCACAAGCTTACGCTTTATGACTTCCCAGTTTGTGTAAATCCACTTGTGGTTGAGAGTATTTATTTCCCCCCACATTAATTTCCCACACGTCTAGTATAATTATGTGGTTGTGTTTCATTAATAACGTGTATACTGTTTTCTTGATTTACCCCGAAAGAGTGGAAGTGAAACGTGACAACATGCCCCATAGGTGGGGGACATTAAACATGACCATATGACAGATTAAAATATTATCTGATATAATAGAAAAAATATACAAGACGAGCTCAAATATTTTTGTCAATAAAATACAATTATTAATTTTTTTCATATAAAATAATGGCATTTTTTAATTATATAAATTATTATTTTTGAGTTTGACAACAGAACTATCACTAACTACAGTTATACAGCATAGCTCAAAACATAATAATAATAACTTCTGAACAGTCTTTATTCACCGTTTTCTCTATAAAGGTATAGAATATAATATGATATTTCTAATAGGGGCTCAGTGTGACAACATGCCCCGCCTGCTCCACTGGGATTAACCCCGGCTCGTGTCTTCTGCTGTTAGATCAGCTTTAGAGAACCATCTCAACTGTTCAATAACAGATAGAAGATTAAAAGTAAGACATTTACTTTTGTTATGGTTAAATGAATGTTCAGTGATATCTTCCAAAGATTTTTTAATTGTGGCACAATTTTTTCTCTAAATAATGTTGATATGACAACTAGTAAATGCACTAAGTTTGGTCATCCTGGCATGTGTGGAAAGTGTTAAACCATGTGTGTTACAACTAACCCCGCGTTAGGCTGTGCCCCGCTCTCCCTTAAACAAGAAAAATTACTGTACTGCTTTATTGCATTAAAAAAGATTTTCTCAGAAAAATGAGAATTGCATGCAACACTGAAAAAATGTAACATCAAAAAATATTATTTAACATCACTGAATCATTTTCATGGGTTAAAGGCACAATATGTAAGATTTTTGGATTCAAATATCCAAAAGCCACTAGAACAGTGTTATGTATTTTGTTGACTTGTGTAAGTACATTATCCCAAATGTTTCCAAGAATGTTTAAATCCAGAGAAATAAGCGGGACACGGACCGTGTGTCGCCTATCAGTGACATCATACCCGCGTTACCCGTGGTTTTATTTTGCAGTAACCATGGAAACCCCAAAGCCGCTTTAATATATGATGTGTTTTATTAGACGGGTGAGCAACTGTTTGGATCATTCATGGACAGAAACGAATCATTGTTCTCCAGCTCAACACAGTTAGTCTTATTGTTTAGATCTGGTGTTCTTGATTTACCGCGAGTACCATGTTTTACCATGCCTGATATGATCTCGCTCACTGCAGTGTGAACAAGTGTCTCATAGTAGCGCCGAGCGGACGCACAGAGTAGCATTATAACATCACTTTAACACACTCAGATGTGTGTAATATGATAAAACAGCGCTGCGTTACCACACACACACACACACACACGAGCGGAAGAATACAAGCTCTGCCAAATACAGGCATCAAGATACGCCTTTGTTTTGAATAAGTGAAAGCTAGTGGCAAAAAATTACATATTGTGTCTTTAAATAGCACTTTAAGATTTTACAATAACAGGTTACCACATTTTACCATGTACTTGCTTAATTAAACATGAAACATAGTGACAAACAATACTACTGTTGAAGCATTTATTTAGAATAATGCACACACACACACACAAAATCAGCAGCATAAAGTATATAGGGCTATTGCACACAAGTAATCCATTCCAAAAGTAGCCAAAGTAAAGTGTATGGCTCTTTTGTGAGCTTTTCTTCTGATCTGGGGTCCTTCACAATATTTAATCACACATCATTAGTCTGAGATCTGCACGAGATGCTGTTCAGTCTGAGCTATGTGAGCAGTTTTCAGTGTTTGCTGTAGGACACAGGTGAGGATCAGGCCAGTTTCCACAGCAAAACAGAGCGTTTGAACATCTGAGCGGGGCGGATTTGTCGACAGGAAGGGAAAAGTCAACAGACAATCAAACTGACTCATTTGGTTTCACTGAATGGAATGAGATCAGTTGAGAAGCTGGGAAATGTATGACATTTACGATAAAGATGATAGATAGAAAAAGGAAGAGGAGGATGAGCAGAGCTTTGAAAAGTCCCACCTGTGTGCCGTACCTGTTGATGTTCAGGTGGGCTGATGTGGGAAGCTTTACGCTCAGGTGTTATTTCTCTTGAAAAAAGGGAGAAAAAAGCACTGTTATTGCATCTTACAGTCTTAATCATAATATGAAGCTCCGATAAATCCTTGAGGAGTGTCATGCATGCTTTTTGGAGCTTTGGCCAGAGGAGGGCGTCCTTGTCCCTACTAACTAAACCAGTATCTGTGAGGGATCTGCAAATAACATTTTTGGAAAAAGAAGTGGATAAAACGTTTAACTTTTTTGCTTAGGGGTGTGTGTTATCCTTTATAAACAGCAGGGGTCGTCCGCATTATCACATTATGCTTCATTAGTTTTCTTGTCTCTCAATTAGCAAACCTTCAATGTCCTGGATTCACTGCAGCACTTTATTGGGCAAAAAACAGATTTACATTTCTTAATGATGGTTTTCTGCTTGTTAGCATCAACCAAAAATGAAACATACATTCAAGCATACATTTTAAAGGTGAAATGTGTACTTTCTGCACTATTAGAATCAACAAATGGTTTGGTTTCCTGAACACTCGGCCCATCTGTCATTGGTCAATAAACACAAAGTCCCGGCCCAAATTCACACCATCGGTCGAGGCAGTGATTTTTGTGTTAGGTGCAAACAAACAGTTTCTCTCATCAGGGAAATCAGATTACAAATGACTCTCCACATTAATATACTTTATTAAAAGGGAAAGGGTACATTTTTGGATGTAAAAAAAGAATAAATGCACTTTCTTCTATGCATGCATTAATTTAAAGAAATTGTTTTTCTTTTTGCATGTACAAAAAGACTATTTAAGGAGTGATTTACCTTTTAATAAAGAAAAAAACTTTCTCCTACACATGCATATAAATAGTAGCCAGCATAAACCACCTATTTATATACATGCATTAATGTGTGCATACATGCATGAATTTGTAAAAATACAATTTTTTGTTTTGCATGTAAAAAATACATCTTTGCATAAAGTTATAAAACAATTACACATTCCCCCTATACATGCATATAAACTATAGCCTAAAATAAACATGCATTTATAAAGGAAAAAGTTATTTTTGCATGTAAAAACACTTTTAAAGGAGTGATTTACCTTTTAATGAAGTTATAGAAGTAAAACACTTTCTCCTATACATGCATATAAATATTAGTCAGCAAAAACCACCCATTTATATACATGCATTAATGTGTGCATACATGCATGCATGAATTTGTAAAAAAATTAGTTTTGCACGTAAAAAGAAGAATGTTTAATTAGTAATTCACCTTTAAATAAAGTTATAAAACAATTACACTTTTCTCCTATACGTGCATATAAACTATAGCCTAAAATAAACATGCATAAACCACTCACTTTCATATACATTAATGAATGCATGCATGAATTTGTAAAGAAAGGTTTTTTCATTTTGCATGTAAAAAAGATGAGTAATTCACGATTCATATAAAGCCTAAAATAAACATGCATAAACCACCCAATTATATACATACATTAATCTATGCATGCATGCATTTATAAAGAAAAAAAGTTTTCAATGTATAGCTTTTTCAAAATAAATTTCTGAATATGCAGTACCTTCCTGAATCTGCAGGGGTCCAAAGACAGAGGGAACGGGATTGGGAAATGACCCATGCTGTGTGTCACGTCACCTACTGGCTCTGATGTTTTTTCAAAACCATCGTGGTTCGCGCTAACCACCGGTTCTTGTGGGGACTATGACAAAGACTGTCGAAGTTCAAAGGTCAGGCTTCCCGCGCACCATTCCCAGATCTTCTCCACAGAGACCTGCAATCGTCAATTTAATAAAACCCCCAATATAACATTCTGCTTACTGTAGCAACCTGCTGAGATTGGACAGAAGCCTGCAGGTAACAGCTTAATAAGACCTCACCGCCACACACTACTGCCGTTTTTACACGGCTAATAATATAAGCGCCGTAGCCCCTGAGAGTAGAGAAATAGGCAGAGAAAGCCGACAAGCTGATATTAACCACCTTGCTTTATTACAAACAGCCTCCATTACTGCTAAAGATAGCCGATCCCTCGCTCCTGCAGGGCCTGGAGTGGAGCGGAGTGGGGAAAGGATGCTGCCGTTAGCCGGTAATTTAGGATGAGAGGGAGCGCTCATGATATTGATCTTAGCTCGGCTTTTGCTGAGCAGAGTGGAAAAAAAGAGAGTCAGAGAAGGTACGAGGCATCCGAGCGATCCGATTGGCTCCTGGATCCATTATCTTACACTCAGGCTGACTCGGCCGTCCTGTGACAGAGGCCTGGCTTCTATTGTTATGTTAAGTATACTTTATTAGCAGCTCGCAGTCTATTTAGGAACAATTCATAGAGGGTTACAGTGCAGATGGGGACTTGTATGGGAGACGGCATGGAAACAGAGCGATTTGACACATTTTGTCATTGAATGTGCTCAACAAAGATTGTTAAGCCTCATTGCACATATGTGCACGAGAAAAAATGAAATAAAAAATTTCAGCGCATTATGCATGCATGCAAATACTGCATTGCGGAAGTGCTGGTTCCTTCTGCAGGTGCAAATTAAAATTAAATAAAAGTGGAAAAAAATACTTATGTCCGGCAGTGTGACACGGTAAGTTTTAAATGGCATTTTCTAATTCTATTTATAATTTAAAAAATCTCTTCTATGTCATGTCACACTGCAGGACCACTTAAAATGAATAAAAGCAAAAATAAAGATTAAAAATGACACTTTCTCCTACATATCCTAAATATAATCCACCCATTTAAATGCATTATATGCATGCATGAATTTGTAAAGAAATTGCATGTAAAAAAGACTCTTTAATGAGTTTCTGAGGGTCTATTTATGTTTAGCACACTCTTGCTTGTCTACGGCAGTTTATTATTTGCCGTCGATTTGATTTTGCATTGTGTAAATGACAAGATTGATGGCATGGGCTGATCCTGACAGACCCTCTCCGCTCTCGCACATGAGCTCACCCTCCCTCTCCGTCTCTAGTTAATGATCTTCATATTAAGATCACTTTAGGACCCAGGAGTGGAGCGGGGCCCCGTCCCACATGGGGGCCGTCTTTGTGTCTGGATAGACACAAGGGAGACTGGAGACATTAACACCATCTCAAATCATGCAATGATCCCCGACACCCCCAAACACACACACACAGATGCATGATAGTAACCAAACATGTACACACACACGTGCATATAGTACATAAACCTCTTTTCTTGTTTTAAACGTCTGTTTATGCACATTTTCTGACCTTATTCATTTTTAGGATTAGTGATTTTAAACTGTCTATTTCTCTGTAAAGCTTTTAGACTGTTTTTTTTTTAGACACTGTGTATCGATGACTGTTGTGTATGTAAATAAACATACACATGTTCTTTCTATTTTGCACACACACACACACAGAAACACACAGACAGATCTGGCCAATCACAAATGAAGCGTTAAATGAAGAAACATATAGTACGGCTCTCTAGGGACAGAAGGTCTCTTACACAAAAGGAGCGTCCCGGCTGAGACGGCGCTGTCATTAGCTTCTGTCTCCGCCTCAGCACTTCAGCAGCCAATTAAAGGTTACCCTCGATCTGCTGCACTGTCAGATGAGGCACATCTAAACCACACCCATCCATGACACAGCCCCGCCCCTTTCAGACAGCAACAATGCTGCTATTCAACAATGCCTCTTCCTTCATTTGAGGAAAAGTGCCATTGTGAAGCCTTGATGTAAACAGGTATTGTTACTTTAGCACATTGAAGGATGAACTTGAGCCATATCTTGAGACCAGATCAGAGATGCTCACTATTGTAAGCTATTTGCAATCTTAATTATTTGAAGGGGTTTTAGTCACTACATGCAAATTTTGTCAGGATGAAAAAAAAAACGTGCCATGGCAAAGACTTCCAATTCAACAAATAAATAAATAAATAAATAGCTTGAAGCCTTTATATATAATGCATTATAAGAATATTTCAATGCATTAATTATGCCTTGTAATGCACCTTATATTGCATTGTATAATAATTATAATATTTCATGATTACACCTTTAGAAAGCAAAATGCATTAAAACACATGACATACAATTTCAGATGTAACAAGGCATCTGCAAATATTATAATGCATTTAAGCTTTGGTTCCAATTATTTATGAAAAGCATTAAAACGTGCATTATAAACACTTACATAATGCATTATACGTAACGTTTTTTTAAACAAACAAACAAACGAGAGCAAAGCATAGGGCTAACCTGTAAGAAATACAAATATGAAAATGTTACTTGTCATAAAGAGTAATGATAATGCAACATAAGTAGTTACCTTTAGGTGTAACACAATAATGTGGCGTTAAGCCCAAATCATAAATGCAAACATTTACAGCATTTATGCATTAAAACAATGCATTGTCAGCACAAAGGGGCTCTATAACAGGCATCTTCTGTGGTCATTTTTTTTGTGTACAGTACATCTTAGTGAGGTTATACCTGTACTTATATTTTAGAAAAAAGAAAACAGTAATTTATATAGTAGGTGGATTTTTAGAATGGTCATTTCACAAGTAGGGTGGAAAAGCAAAAGCTTGGCTAGTGCATTGAAGGTGTTCTGTTGAATCCTGCTGCTGCTCCTGTAAAAACACATGCAATGCAAAACGAAAATGAAAGAATTTTTGTGTCCACTTGTGTTTTACTGATGCAAACACTCTGAACTAGAGATGCAAAAATGAGCAGTCAACAAGCCCTTATCTGATACATGATGCATCTGGCATTTTCTTACATCACTTGCACAGATTATTTCCAGTTTCACAATATGAAATAGAGCAACAGCATGAAGCCAGCAGCTACAGTTACTCTGAAGACTGATACTCGATTGCACTGAATTTGGATTGCAATATTTCATAAACTCCTAGCAAAGGCAAAAAAGCATCCTATTTCAATTCATATCAGCCATTAGACAACTTTCACACACTCTCTTTTACTGTTTTGAGCGCATACACACTCAAACTTGCCATCAATCTGTGAGGAGAATCACTGTTGTCTGTGTTTCCATGGGGCTCGTTGTCTGTTTAAGCCAAGATTTATGGCATATAACTTCACGATGATAGGTTTTATAGCATAACAAGTACTGTTGTCCTAATCAGCCGCGCGGATGATGGATCTGTTGTTGAGTGAGAGACAGTGCGACTGAACGAGGAACTCTGCTACTGGAATGATGAACCTCACAAAGCAAGATTGATGCTCTGCCCCGGACACCGTATGAATTAACATCTCCTTCTTGCTTGTTTACACGCTCTTCCCCTTTCCTTCCTGCTAACATTGGCTTTCTAATCAAATCAGATCAAATCAACAGTGCTTTACCGCTGTGATTGTCAAACTAGCACCGGAGCATTCGTATGAATTAATTAGCATTAATATAATCGGCAGTAACAGTGATAACTGCATAAACATGAGACATGCTCATTATTTATACTGTATATGAATAAGTGGATGCTTGTAATATCAGAAATGTGATCGCCATCAAGCTTTACTGCACTAATGTGAGCTGATTTAGATGGCAGGATGGCTTTTTGAAATGACAGTCACGTACAGGTACATACAGGTTCAGTTACCTGTTGATTTCAGGGTGGTAATATCTGGAGATGAGCTCTGGTTTTTGGGCTGCAGCTTTTATTATGTGGTTAATACCCAGAAGACTGGTTTGATACTCTGTGCTGCTCCTATTCTCTGTGCCTGATCTGCAGATATTTCATTTGTGAATTTGGCACATATATTAGTGGTGCTTGCAAAAGCAAATATCACTGTAACTATTGCACATACTTGTGGTTAAATATTGAAAAAATAACCACAAAAGAAACCACCTAGCAACCTCCAAGAAAACCATAGAAACCACAGAAATGCCCTACAAACCACCCGGAACACCCAAGTAACCACATAGCAACACCTTAGAAACCACCCAGAACACCCCAGCAGCCACATATCAATGCCCTACAAACCACCTAGCAACACCCTACAAATAACCCATAACACCCCAGTAACCACATAGCAACGTCTGAGAATACCTCAGCAACAACATAGCAACACCCTAGAAACCACCAAGAACTCCCTGGAAACCAGATAGCAATGCCCTAAAAACACCCAGAACACCCCAGCGAACCACATAGCAGCGCCGTACAAACCACCCAGAACACCGCAGCAACCACATAGCAACACCCTACAAACCACTCAGAACACCTCAGCAAAAACATAGTAACACTCTAAAAAACCACCATGAACACCCCAACAGCCACATAGCAACACCCTACAAACCACCCAGAAAACCCCAGCAACCACATAGCTGCACCTTACAAACCACCCATAACACCCCAGCAACCTACATAGCAACACCCTACAAACCACTCAGAAAACCCCAGCAACCACATAGCCACACCTTACAAACCACCCAGAAAACCCCAGCAACCACATAGCCACACCTTACAAACCAGCCATAACACCCCAGCAACGCCTTACAAACCACTCATAACACCCCAGAAACGCCCTACAAACCACTCATAACACCACAGCAACCACAAAGCAACAGCAACGCCCTACAAACCCCTCATAACACCCCAGAAACGCCCTACAAACCACTCATAACACCACAGCAACCACAAAGCAACAGCAACGCCCTACAAACCCCTCATAACACCCCAGAAACGCCCTACAAACCACTCATAACACCACAGCAACCACAAAGCAACAGCAACGCCCTACAAACCCCTCATAACACCACAGCAACCACAAAGCAACAGCAACGCCCTACAAACCCCTCATAACTCCCCAGAAACGCCCTACAAACCACTCATAACACTCCAGAAACACCCTACAAACCCCTTATAACACCCCAGAAACGCCCTACAAACCACTCATAACACCACAGCAACCACAAAGCAACAGCAACGCCCTACAAACCCCTCATAACACCACAGCAACCACAAAGCAACAGCAACGCCCTACAAACCCCTCATAACACCCCAGAAACGCCCTACAAACCACTCATAACACCCCAGCAACCACATAGCAACACCTTACAAACCACCCATAACACCCCAGCAACGTCCTACAAACCACTCATAACACCACAGCAACCACATAGCAACACCTTACAAACCACCCATAACACCCCAGCAACGTCCTACAAACCACTCATAACACCACAGCAACCACAAAGCAACAGCAACGCCCTACAAACCACTCATAACACCCCAGCAACCACATAGCAACACCTTACAAACCACCCATAACACCTCAGCAACGCCCTACAAACCACTCATAACACCACAGCAACCACATAGCAACACCTTACAAACTACCCATAACACCCCAGCAACGTCCTACAAACCACTCATAACACCACAGCAACCACAAAGCAACAGCAACGCCCTACAAACCCCTCATAACACCCCAGCAACCACATAAAAACACCTTACAAACGACCCATAACACTCCAGCAACCCCCTACAAACCATAACACGCCAGCAACCACATAGCAACACCCTACAAACCACCCAGAGCACCACAGCAACCACATAAACACCTATCAAACCACCTATAAACACCCCAGCAATGCCCTACTAACCACCCAGAGCACCACAGCAACCACATAACAACAACCTACAAACCACCCAGCAACACCCTACAAACAAATCATAACACCCCAGTAACCATATAGCAACACCTTAGAAACCACCCAGAACACCTCAGCAACAACATAGCAACACCCTAGAAACCACCAAGAACAGTCAAGTTATAACTTTACCTCAGACTAAAGTTCTTAAGGAAACAGACACAAATAAGAAGTTTTTGACTGTTTGCCATACAGTAAGAATAAAAAGCTATCAAATGAATTGTTCACAGGAGAAACTTCTGAAAAGCAAAAGTCTTCATTTAATCTCATTGCTGTCTAGTAGCAACAACTGAGCAATGAAAGAGATTTCAGTGGTTCCTCCTTCCCTTTGGGAACAGGACAGATGCCAGAGAGAAAGAAAGAGAAATGGAGCAAAAGCTACAGGCAGATGTTATCTGGGAAAACGTCCCGCTCCATGCAGACTTCAGGGAAGCACATTCAGAAGGACCTAGCGAGATTACCAGTGTTTATTTGTTTTATTTCCGGAGGTTAAAACTTTATGTGAAAGCTCCAGCTTCAATCAGCTCAACTAGTGCTGGAAGACAAACACTGCGTTTCTGCTCGGCCATGCTCTTGGGAAAAAAAAAAGAGGGAAAAACACTTTGCAAAAGACTAACTGGATTAACCGTCATGCTTTATTTTAGCTACGAAAATATCATAAATCGCAAATGAGCCGAACGCAAGGGCCGGACAGTGCAGATGAAGATGTAAAAATACAGGCATCAGGAGAATATTGTCATAAAGACGCCACGTGACTAATTTTTCCGAACACTTCAAAAGCTCCTGCCGTGGAATCAGCACAGCTTTGATCTGGAAGACTGTGGCCGCGTCCGATTGGCTTTGCTGGCACTCTGTGACAGAGCGGAAGACAGAAAGAGAGAGAGATAAACCGACAGAGATGCAGAGAGGGGAAAGCAGGTCAGTGGACAGACGCCTCCAGGGAGAAGTGCGAGGGGTGCGAAGATTAGGAATGCCAGACTGACCACAGCAAGTGGAAGAGAACAGATGTCCAGGGTCCCACGACTCCCAGGGGACTGAGACGGACACTGCACAGGAATCCCCCTAAAACACACACACACTTTGGACAGAGTCACCAGGGAAACATGCCCGGATGCCCTCTCCCGTTAAATCCTCTACAATAAAGAGGATGGATGCTAGTTTGAGTGCCGAGAGTTTCCAGTGGTCCTATTTCATAGCACTATAGCATGCCCAAAAAAACACTGAGAACACCTTAGCAATGCCCAACAAAACACCCAAAACACCCAAAACACCCAGTAACCACATAGCATGCCCAACAAACCCCCCAGCAACCACATAGCAACGCCCAACAATCCACCCACAACACCATAGCAGTGCCAGACAAACCACCCAGAACACCGTAGCAATGGCCTACAAACCATCCGGAACACCCTGGCAACCACCCATAACCACACCAGCAACCACATAGCAAAGCCTTAGAAACCACCCTGAACACCTTAGTAACCACATAGCAAAACCCTTAAACCCAACCATAGCACCCCAGCAACCACATAGCAAAGCCTTAGAAACCACCCAGAACACCACAGCAACGCCCTACAAACCACCCAGAACACCATAGCAACACCCAAAAAAACCCACCATAACAACACCCTACAAACGACCCAGAACACTATAGCAACACCCTACAGAACACCATAGCAACGCCCTACAAACCACACAGAACTCCATAGGAACGCCCTACAAACCACCCAGAACACCATAGCAACGCCCTACAAACCACACAGAACTCCATAGCAACGCCTTACAAGCCTCTCTTTGAAACGTAATTGTTTCTCCTAGACATCATAAAAAAAAAAAAAAACGAAACGAAAAACGAAATCACTGTACCTGAAGTCTCCTGTCAATTATTTCTCATCAAATGATCGGAGCTGCATCATGGGTAATGTAGTTTTTCACAAATTCCACTGTTAAACACGATTATCTTAAAACTCATTTGAAGTAATGTGGGCTGACGGCTTCTGCAGAAGTAAATACGATATATACTACGATTAACAACCTCGTAGCTCACAGTATTTCCTGTCTTTAAAGGTTTATAAGTTATCGTTCAAAATCAATTTCCCTATGAAGAAAATGAATGGAGTTTTTACTTCTGGAACCGACTGATGTGCTTTATTGTCTTCTGCAGAGCTGCTTTACAGATGAAATTGAATAAGTTTCATAACTGATGAACCTTGAACTGTTATTTTCCTGTTTATTACAATCTGTACATTCCTATTATTTCTCCTGAGGAATTTCAGAAGAACCGTCTGAGACAAAGTTGATACTTGAAACATCACTGCTGTCTCTGCGTGTCCCACTTCTCTGTGTGTGAGAGCTCAGCTGTTGGCTGTGAGTCTGTGGTGCGTGAGAATCGAGGGATGTGGGGAGAGTTTGGAGAGCGTGATTAACTCAATCAACGGCTGTACTGTCTAACGTGTCAAGAAGAAGATGAGAAAGACGGTCATACAGTACGAGGACGGAGGGATGGATGAAGCGTGAGAGGCTGTAAAACACAATTTTCCACCAGCTGTAAACAACTTCCTCTGATCTCCAAATCCTGCAATTTTCTCCCCACTAAACTGCCATCACACCCTTATCTAAATCTGTCATACGAAACTATATATTTGCTTTTTGTTTTTGTATATATATATGAAATGTATAGAAATGTGTACCTTGGATATTATACAATTTGCATACATGCAAAATTTGTGAAAAAAACCCCCCCCAAAAAATGGACTTTGCACCAATTCTGTAGAATGGCCCATATATATATATATATGCTTTTTTTCAATAAATTCAAATTGATTATATATACTGTATGTATATATGTAAAACAATCAATTGTTAGTGGGTGGGATATATTAGGCAGCAAGTGAACATTTTGTCCTCAAAGTTGATGTGTTAGAAGCAGGAAAAATGGGCAAGCGTAAGGATTTGAGCGAGTTTGACAAGGGCCAAATTGTGATGGCTAGACGACTGGGTCAGAGCATCTCCAAAACTGCAGCTCTTATGGGGTGTTCCTGGTCTGCAGTGGTCAGGATCTATCAAAAGTGCTCCAAGGAAGGAACAGTGGAGAACCGGAGACAGGGTCATGGGCGGCCAAGGCTCATTGATGCACATGGGGAGCGAAGGCTGGCCCGTGTGGTCCGATCAAACAGACGAGCTACTGGAGCTCAAATTGCTCAAGAAGTTAATGCTGGTTCTGATAGAAAGGTGTCAGAATACACAGTGCATCTCAGTTTGTTGAATTGAAATTCAAATTGATTATACTAAATATGTAAATATATGTAAAACAATCAATTGTGATTATTATGATATCATTTAAAATATATAAAATATAAAATAAAATAAAAAAAAATAAAAAAAATATATATATATATCATACATCCAAAAAGTGTATATACATATTAAAGTCTACTCAAAATAAATAAATAAATATAGTTAAACTAGTTACAAGTGGTTCTTGATAAATCCTTGAAAAACTAAGTTATTATGCTTTGACTAACTCAACATACTCGATTAATTTAGTCTTTAAATATAAATGAACCTACCTGTGCTTTTCTAAAGCTGGACTGAATAACTATGACCATCAGAGTTGCTAATTTCCTGTGGAGGTTGAAAAGTTTTTCTGTCCTACATGTATCATTAGCAGGCCAGCTGAACTAATGAAACCACCATGCAAAATTACACTCCAAAAAAAAACAGATGAAGAATAACCTGAGTGGGTGATTTGGATATGCTGAATGTGAAGATTCCCCTTAAACTTTAATTAACTAGGAATCGCCCCCTTTCACAGATGTAATTAAACGCTACTTGAACCTCTTAATTGCCAGTGTCTTTAAATTGTTTCTGTTGGTCGGTCAAATCTGAAGTCAGACCCGCTGGGACAGGGCTGCCCTTGTGTTTCGGGGTCGTCAGTGGATCAAGTCATGATAATTACCAACCACTTCATCCACAGATCGGCATTTATAGTTTGCTTTACGGCTCTGAAGAAAGCGAGCGCAATTCTCCCCAACAAGACAAACGCTGCGGGATGAGTTTTATAATAATGTATGATTTATACAGCTTGAGCAATAACAATAGTGATGCTTAATCTAATTAGCACCACTACAAACTATAGATGCAAACGGTAAACCAAGCGCTGTTGCCTTGATAAAAATGCACAAGTTGAGCAGAATAGTTATTAGAAGAATTCCTCCACATTTTCTAAGCTTTGACCTTTGTAAAGTTGATATTTATATCACCACTGGTTATTAACTAATTACATATGCATCTGCCAAATTAGAAACCCCGACAGACACAGGAAGGAGGTTAATTGGTTACTGAAATATTTTTGCATGAGATACATAAACACGGTTATATAGCAAACGCGGAACATAAAGCAGCATAACGGCGGCGTGACAAGCGAAGCAGAATGGATGAAACACTCCACATGTTGCAAGCCCAGATGAGACGGTACCGTATATAATTAAAGCAATTGCATAAGCTGTTCAATTATACTCAGCCTGATAGGCATGCCACCCTCCCGCACTCCTCGGCTTGAAGAACCGGGAGAAAAGGAAGAAAGGAGGCCTTATAATTACAGACGTGCCATATGGTCAGCACAGGGATCGTGCGGAAATATTTACTTTCCTGCCGTATCTGAGATTATGTCTTTGTTAGTGTATGCCAGCGTGCGCTGTCAGAGTTTGTCAGTGCTTGGCCATGCTGCAGACCACCATCCAACACGCGGCTTTAATTAGCGTCTGTGCGGCAGTCATTATTGCAATTAGCGCGGCTCTGCGCGTCTGCCTGGGGTACCTGAGCAGAACCTGCGTCTCCCTATCAGCTCCTCCATGGGCCCAGCAGCTGCTTTAACTCACTTCTGTCTCTCTCTGTGTGTGTGTGTGTGTGTTACTTTACTTAATTATCTGCTTCTTATTTATTTATTTACTTATATCTGTTCTCTGGGCCCTCATTTGATTATCATTAGGGCTCTGCGAGCCGAAGAATTCTAAAAGTTAACTTGTTTTCATCTCTCGGTTTTTCTTTTTAAAAAAAAAAATTTTAGCTGTTAATGTCTTGAGGTGCCCGTTTACTGCAAAAAATTATTTTCCTAATCAGTATTTATGTCTTGTCTTTCAATAAAAACTTCCTAAAATAAGATACATTTACTTGAGAAACATAATTATGTGAGATAAGACATTTAAACTAAACTAATTTATCTGAGAAATAAAATTGCACAAGAAAATAAGACTTAATTACAGAAAATGTATTTTTTTATTCAGTCTTACTCCGTTTAGGTTTTCTTGGTTCAATATTTTGACAGACCTAAACTTTATCTATCTATTAGCAACTACCCAGAACACCCTAGCAACCATTCAGAACAACTGCATAGCAACACCCAAGCAACCACCCAGAATACCCTAGGATCCACCAGGAATACACTAGCAACTGCCTAGCAACCATCTAAAACACATGGGCAACTACACAGGAAGCACCAAGAATACCCTAGCAACAACCAGGAATACACTAGCAACCATCCAAAATACACTGGCAACTATATAGTAATCACCCAGTAAACCCTAGCAACTACATGGCAACATCCTAGCAATATGGTAGCAACCATCCAAAACACATGGGCAACTACACAGGAAGCAGCAAGAATACCCTAGTAACAACCAGGAATACACTAGCAACCATCCATAACACACTGGCAACTATATAGTAACCACCCAGTAAACCCTAGCAACTACATGGCAACATCCTAGCAATATGCTAGCAACCATCCAAAACACATGGGCAACTACACAGGAAGCAGCAAGAATACCCTAGTAACAACCAGGAATACACTAGCAACCATCCAAAACACACTGGCAACTATATAGTAACCACCCAGTAAACCCTAGCAACTACATGGCAACATCCTAGCAATATGGTAGCAACTACCTAGAAACCATCCAAAACGCCTGGGCAACTACCTAGCAACAACTGCATAGCAACATCTCAGCAACAACTCAGAATACTCTAGCAACTGCCTAGCAACACCCTAGTGACCACCAGGAATACATTAGCAACACCCTAGCAAACCACCCAGAATAACACAGTAACCTCCTAGAACACTTGAGGAACTACCCAGAAGACCCTATCAACTGATTAGCAATATAATAATAGATATAGCAACGTCCTAGCAACACAGAGATGGTTGCTAGCAACTGCCTAGCAACCATCCAAAAACCCTGTTGACTGCCTAGTACCAGACCAGAAAGCCTCAGCAACTGCATAGCAACACCCCAGCAACAAAATACCCTAGCAACTGCCTAGCAACACCATAGTGACCACCAGGAATACATTATTACTTGGCTAGCAACCATCCAAAACACCCTGTCAACTACAGAGTAACCACCTAGAAAACCCTAGAAACTACATAGCAAAATATTCGAGAAACTGCATAGCAACAACCTAGCAACCACCCAGAATAACATAGTAACCACCTAAAACACTTACCCAGAAGACCATAGCAACTGCCTAGCAACATCTATAATACTTTAGCAACTGCATAGCAACACCCATGTAACCACTCAGAATACCCTAGTAACCACCTATAACACTTTAACAACTGCACGGAGGACCTTAGCAACACCCTAGTAACACCCTAGCAACCCCACAGCAATCTATTTCTCTGTCGGTGTGCCGTAAGACACCTTCAAACTGGCCATAAAACCATCAAGTTTCATGATTTTTAAACTGCTTAATTTCTGGCCAGGCTTTACAAAATGTTTTAATCTAATCTGTTCTAATGTAACTTCTCTTCACAGGTAAATATAACTTGCTTGGATGCTTTTAGAAGACCATACTGTAATTGTGGTAAACAGTTGCAGAGGAGGGCTGTAATGGAACTGAGCGTAAAACAGCCTGACAGAACGGCAGTCGTTCGAGTCACTGGAGAGCGGAGGAAGTTTCTCTTGAGCGGCCGCTGAGACTCTTCTCTTTGACCTTTGACTTCATTATCTTCCTAATTATGCTCATAACTAGTCTGATGGCACACACCCGGGAAAGGACTGTTGGCTTATTGCTGGAATATTAAAACAAAGAACAAATTGTACAAAGGCAAGCATCACTATATCACTTTATGAGCTGCGAATTGTGACCAGTAGAAGATTGATACCCCAAGGAGTGACCTCTTGGCTGAATTAAAAGAATTATATTTTTGCAGTAAAGTTGAGTAAATTGTATATTTTTTACAGTTTATTACTATTTGTTGAATTCATGTTCATAAAAAGATGCTGCAGAGCGTGACATCATATCATGATCGTTGTAGTGTCTGAAGATATTTTGCATGCTCAAAGTCTAGTGTGACCGCGGCTAGTCACTGAAGCCTGTCAGCCTGCATTATTTCAGCTTATTTTTAAAATAATCGTGCTTAACAGCAAAATTCAAGGTGAAAAACTACATTATCCATGATGCTGTACTGATAAAAAATAAAAAAAGCAACACACACCAAAATAGCTCTTTAGCTCCGCCCACTCCCATGAAGCACTGCAAATTATGTAATCAAGTTGATCTCTCTATGCTCTCAAAATACTCAAATGTTTGTATATATGTGCATATTTTGCAATAAATTTAACATTTTTTGTATTTATTAATGAGTAAATGAGTAGTTTCATTTTGATCCATCGTTTTTAATTTGGTAATGCTGTTCGCAATGCTTCATGGGATTGTAGTTCTTTCCCTCACTAAAGCTCCCACTGAAGTGCCTTGATACACGCAGCATTTTGAATAAATACGTGTTGACGTAATTTCCACTGAAACAGGAAGACAGGGTGGGACATACCGAGCAGCTCCTCCCCTTTTTTAAAACAGCCAATAGCGTTTAGTTTATATCACAGCTCGGCCAGAGCCGTTGAGCTTGGTAAAGCCACAGTTTCCTCCCAATCTCTAAACGCTTCTCCTCCTAATCTTCTCCATATCGCTTTATATCATTCTGTGCAGAATTCAAACGGGTCTAATACATTTTCTGGTCTGTGCCGACTCAATCACATGATCCGCTCTGCGGCAGTTCAGGTGACACTAACGTGAAACCAGACTTCATTCACCCTAATCGAAAGCATATTTACACTGTCTGAATCGTTCCCTTTCCCCTATATAGTGCACTGTCTGATCGTTCCCTATCCCCTATATAGTGCACTGTCTGAATCGTTCCCTATCCCCTATATAGTGCACTGTCTGAATCGTTCCCTATCCCCTATATAGTGCACTGTCTGAATCGTTCTCTTTCCCCTATATAGTGCACTGTCTGATCGTTCCCTATCCCCTATATAGTGCACTGTCTGAATCGTTTCCGATACCCTATATAGTGCACTGTCTGAATCGTTCCCTATCCCCTATATAGTGCACTGTCTGAATCGTTTCCGATACCCTATATAGTGCACTGTCTGAATCGTTCCCTATCCCCTATATAGTGCACTGTCTGAATCGTTCCCTATCCCCTATATTTTGCACTGTCTGAATCGTTCAGTATCCCCTATATAGTGCACTGTCTGAATCGTTCCCTATCCCCTATATAGTGCACTGTCTGAATCGTTCCCTTTCCCCTATATAGTGCACTGTCTGAATCGTTCCCTTTCCCCTATATAGTGCACTGTCTGAATCGTTCCCTATCCCCTATATAGTGCAGTCTGAATCGTTCCCTATCCCCTATATAGTGCACTGTCTGATCGTTCCCTATCCCCTATATAGTGCACTGTCTGAATCGTTCCCTATCCCCTATATAGTGCACTGCCTGAATAGTTCCCTATCCCCTATATAGTGCACTGGCTGAATCGTTTCCGATACCCTATATAGTGCACTGTCTGAATCGTTCCCTATCCCCGATATAGTGCACTGTCTGAATCGTTCCCTATCCCCTATATAGTGCAGTCTGAATCGTTCCCTATCCCCTATATAGTGCACTGTCTGAATCGTTCCCTATCCCCTATATAGTGCACTGTCTGAATCGTTTCCTATCCCCTATATAGTGTACTGTCTGATCGTTCCCTATCCTCTATATAGTGCACTGTCTGAATCGTTCCCTATCCCCTATATAGTGCACTGTCTGATCGTTCCCTATCCTCTATATAGTGCACTGTCTGAATCGTTCCCTATCCCCTATATAGTGCACTGTCTGATCGTTCCCTATCCCCTATATAGTGCACTATGTGCCATTCACCATGTAGAAAATAGTAAATGTGAACAAGAGAGCGATTTCAGCCACAGCTTCAGCGTCTGTTTATAATGTAGGGGGCGGGCTTTAGATTCTAGAGAGCATTTAATTGGACAGAAAATTTGACGAGAAGCTGAAGTCTGCGATGATGTCATAAAGAGTTAAAGTTTTGAACGCTTATATCTTCTAAATGTGAATTTTATCATTGTTATGGAGTGCACTAGCTTATAGAAGGCTAACATATTCATACTAAAAGCCAAAAAACTTTGATTTCACGGGGACTTCAAGTTCACAGTCTTGACCTTTGTATTTTTGTCTGATTTTCTCTTTTGTAGTGTAGAGATTCTTCTCGTGACTGATTGGTTTGGTTCATGCCTTAACAAAGACTATTTTAAAATCTGTATGAGGAACAAACTAACAACGCAGCTGAAAAAGTGGGTGGGAACTGTTGCACTCTATAACTATTACTCAAACTCAGAGATCACATCACTTCCCCTCAGTATGAGACCTGAGTGTGTGCGTCACCAGCGGATGTGAATGATTCCTCAGAACATGTGTCTTGTTGAGAAGGAACTTTAATAAGTGATCAGATGCACCATTTTCACCTGCTGGACGTTAAAATGGGTGAAAAAAAGCAATAACCCACGTAGAAACCATAACACACTAGCATCATGGCAGTGACATTTGCACAAGAAAACAACCATTTCCCCCAGAAAACATCTAGCTCTTTCTATTATGCAGTTTTTGAAGATAAACTCTTTGTTTCAGGAAGGAAAATGTATTAATTATCATCCGCTTTACAATTTAATGCTTAGAAGCGTATTTGTGTTAGAACTGAGTGGAATTATCTAACTTCTTGTTGATTTTTTCTGCCTGCAGCTTTTGTGCAACAATCCCTGTAGTATTTTTAGTGGGAGAAGTTTTTATTCTTCCTTGCACTTGCTGAGTCTGTTTCGGAAGATTATTGAGTTTGCTATTTGGGTCACAGCATGCTGTGCTTCCGTACATTATGTTTGGGAATAGCTGTGGAGAAGATACATATCTCCGGAAACATTCCGCACTACGGCTGCTGTGGCGCGTCCCATCATCCATTCGCCCCGTGAACCGCTTCTCCGTGTATCTGACATGTTCTCAGAGCCTATCAGACCCGTCGCCTGACACGGGAAGATAATTAGCCGAGCGATTAGGTAAACAATGGGCTTAATTGAGTAATCAGAGAGAAGGAGAAACTGCAGAGGCTACGATTAGAAATCTTCAGCAGCGGCGCTGGGTTTGTTTGGGGAGCACGAGACGGGTTTAATCCGTGCAATTCCTGGGAGAGATGCGAGATCTTCCCTGCGGAATGCCAAGACACCGGAAACTTTCCGTCTTTGCACATGCTCTCTCTCTTTCTCTCTCCCTCTCTCTCTCTCAATACTCCACAGCAGATAAAATGATTTTATGATTTAAGGCGCCGATTCTGCCTCGGGCGTGAAATCTAAGTTCATGTTACGGTTGGTGGTGAGAGATTTTTCTTTATTGCTTCCTTGCTTTTCATGCATTTTGCTCTTTCAGCATTCAGACGAAACTTGTGGATGCCGAAAAACTTTTGTGCCAGTACAAGCCCCCTTTGAAAGTACCAAATTCAGGCCTCTTTAAGTGAACTAAAAATTGCTCTTTGCATTCACAGTAGCTGGGTCTCCATCCAAATATTTGGCTTGCAAATTGTTGGTTATTGCATAAAAAATGCTGCATGGAAACACAAAGATGCAGATAAATAAATCATACATGCACACTGAAGATGGATGCGTTTTTCAATATAGCTGCATTTAAACCACTCAGATCATAGTTGAAAAAGACCATTTACAGCCAATACAAGCAATTTACCTATGGTTTTATGGTTTTTAAAGCTTTTTAACAGTTATAGCCCAACCTATGAACCGATCTCCATAAAAGTATGCATGCTTCTTTAGAGTCACGTGCCACATGTGCTCACCTAATGATGCGAAGAGATGAGAATGATGGGAGTTTTCATTTAGGAATGATAGGCTTTTGGCCATGCCTGTTTTCTAAATGCTATAGCTACCAAAGACCAAAGTTAAAACATTTTTGATAATCATTGACCTCGAGCAGGGGTTGTTCAAACTCGGTCCTGGAGAGCTCCAACTTGCCTCAACACACCTGCTTAGAAGTTTCTAGTATCCCTAATAAGATCTTGATTAGCTGGTTTCAGGTGTGTTTAATTGGGGTTGGAGCTAAACTTTGCAGGACAGTGGCCCTCCAGGATCAGGATTGGACACCCCTGACCTAGAGAGTCTCCAGAATTGTGTTGTAGTGGTTGAGTCAAAAATCTAGGACTAGTTTGCCAAAGTTGGTTTTTGAAATAATCTCCCATATTTAATGAACAATTCGATTGACAGCGACAATCCTAGTTACTCAGAATGAGGAGTTTATGCACTTGAAAAATGCGAAGGCGCCTCCCCGTGGCCGATTGGCCTCCGTTAACCTTGCCTGACAGCCGCTCGAAAGTCATTGACCCACGGTCGCCGTGTTTTTTGAGATACGCCAATGTCCTCAAAGGCAGTCTTGGCACCTTGGACGAAGACACAGCATGACAATTTTAAAGATCAATCCATGTTATAGCGCCACCAAGTGGCCAGTCACCACATGCTTTTTCATGCGAACACAGAATAAGCTCTTACATAGGTGTGCCAAGTTTGGTGAAAATATCTCATTCCGTTCACGAGTTAAAGCCATTTTAGTAAAAGTGGCTCCTCCCACTTCAAACGTTTTGGCGGCCCTTAGGGACCGTGAATCGAAATGTCAACTTTTTTGGGATAATTATTGACAATCAGACTCCATAGAATCTTTCTGCACTGGTTTGGTTTCCGATCGGGCCAAAAACCTAGGACTAGATCGCAAAAGTAGTTTTTTTAGAATTTACCAAATAAATTCCTAAAAAGTGGAATTTATTCACATACAGTATGTTTTCCAACATTGTAATTGCCGGACATTTTGTAGCCCCTTTGCAACCCAACACATGACCTCATCATTTGCATGTTTAATTCAGCATATGGGGTCCAGTGATCAACTACATTTTCATTATTACCCCAACATAGTACACAATATAAACACTATATAGTGCACGAATGCATACTGTGTGCAGTATGTGCATTTTCTGTATGCATGCAACTACAACAACATTTGGCAAAATGCACACTGGATACTGTATCCCACAATGCAATGCATTCAACTTGACCTTGCATTTTCAGTGTGGTGAATGAACCAGAACCAGATTTAAAATAGGAACAAAAATGCAAAATATATGTATTTGCTTTATTCACAAATGGCCCTGGCCTTAATGAAGTAGTAAATTCTGCCATTATTAACTCACCCTCATGTTGTTTCAAACCTGTATGCTGTGTTCATGCTGATCGTTTCCATGCAATGACAGCCTTGAAGGAACAAAAAAACAACATAAACATACCATAAAAGTAGTTTACGTGTTAGACTTCGGAAGTCATACGCTAGTTGTTCTGTTATATTTTGAAAAGTGACAAACACCGATGCCACTGCAAACACACAAACGCTTTTACAGTCCAGCACGCAGCTGTTAAGCGGGAACTCTCCTGTCCAATATCCCAGCAGCCCTGAACACGAGACCCTAGAGACAAACACTCATTCATCATGAGCTGTCAGGACGCCCGGGGCACCATGTCACGCTGCTGTTGATTTAACGGGAGACTGTCTGACATGCTCAGACCTTCCACAACAACTACCCAGATTTACAACACGCAACCTGCCTCTAGATTACCCATTATGTCCCATTATTAGTCCAGTGTGTGTGAGGGACTTTCACTTTCACCCCGGATTGAGTTGGACAATCTAACCTTTAGGGTTGTTAAGTGATATATACTATATAGCAAATCTCAACTGTTTGATTTTTTTTTTATTTCATTGCAAATTTAACTATATTATTGCCAAATTCCCTTTAAGACAAGTCATTTCATTTGGCGGCCATCTTTAAAACGCCTCGTGCATGCAAGTGCAGCTCCTATCTCTTTGAATGGGGAAACATCAAATTCTCCAAAAATGTTTGCCAAGCTTACGATTAAATTTCATATTTGAAATCACCAATGAAAACTGACAACTGTCTCATAAATATTGTTTATAAACACTCAAATCATGACAAAACATGACTTGTTTCTATAATAACTGGAGGTTCTAATGGCAGCTGCAGTGACGCGATGACTTTACTAATCAACAATTGGCTCTTTCATTTAGAAGGCGGGGCTTATTCACCATATTGAGCGTTGCTTTTCTCCCATTAATAAATAATCGGAGTGCACAGTCTTCCTATATATAAAGTCTTTGTTATCGCCCAACTCTTTATATAAAGTTGGACATACATCTAGCTCAGTCATGAAACTGTAGAGGGCGCAGGCTGATGGTCCTTTACATCAGCAATCACATCATTACCGCATGGCACAAGCTGATCCTGCAGCCAAAAAGATTGCTTGCTCGTTCAGTGTTTGCTGTAAGCTAGTCCTGCAGCGTTCCTCTGAACCCCTCCACCTCCCCAGCTCCACCTGCCTAAATCTGCTACGGGATTTATGTAAGTCTATTTATGCAGCAGCAGCAGATCTCACATGCTCACAGCAGCGTGTCTGTGTGTCTATTGGGTCATTCCGTGTCAACTCAACCAGAGATCCCCAGTTCAAATTTTTGATTTTGTTAATATTTTTTCTGTAGAAAGACAAACATAAATAGTGATGAAAGACAAAATATTAAATGTCACAGATGTATATTTATTGAGGAATCCACTGTTTTGTAGAGGGGGGTCAAAATGACAATTTTAACCTGAGATTTGGAGCCATATTACAGAGGGCTAAAAATGACTTTAGAAAGATGGCAGCATCATTATTTTATTTTCAAACAGAGATTGGTAGGTCTATTAGTAAAATCTGTTGACTTTAGCAATCTTTGTTGCATTATAGGCCAACTGTGACCATTCAAAAATGGTTGAAAAAGCACTTATTGTGTTTTTTGTCTCAAGTTTGCATGCCTGTAACTAAAGAAGTGTTAAAGATATCTTAATATCCTTTTTAGATTCTGATTCTTAACAAACTTTTCTTTTGGTTTCTCCATTTTAAAGGCCCTCGATGGTTCAGTCCCAGAGATATAGAGATCTTAATGCGGCTCCATGAGTAAACTGGTAAAGTTCAGTGGTCGAAAACCAAATGTGGGTCATTTTGGATACATCTGATACTTTTTATATTTCAAGAGGAATATCTGAAGAAGAAATAATGCTGAAACTAGAAATGTATCTAGTTTTTTTTCTATCACCTCCATTGCATAGAACATACCTGTCTGAGTACCATAAGTATTGTTTTTCCAAAGTTTGCAAATTCCAAAGTTTGCATGCTTGTAAAATATCCTTCTAGATTCTCATTCTTAATAAACTTTTCTTTTGTAATCTTAATTTTTAAGGCCCTATATGGTTGAGTCCTATAAATATGGGGATCCCAACCTGACTCCATGTCTAAATTGTTGAATTTTACCAATTTGTAATGGCATTTAAAGGGACACACACAAAAACTGCGCATTTTTGCTCACCCTCAAAAAGTGACAATTTTAACATGTTATAAAACATTATATGTGGGGTATTTTGAGCTCAAACTTCACATACACACTCTGGGGACATCAGAGACTTATTTTACATCTTGTATAAAGGGGCATTATAGGACCGCTTTAAAGCAATATGTACTATATAGCAAATCTCAACTACTTGATTGTTTATATAAGGTCATAAAATATAAACAATATTATCACCCAGCTCTAATCTGCTAAATGTGAATATATTAATACATGAATATATTAATATATTATAAACATTAACATCATGATTTTCTGTGAAGCTGCTTTGGAACAATGTCTTGTGAAAAGGCTATACAAATAAATTTGACCTGACTTGAATTTGACAAACACTTAAATGTGTAGAAAGAGCCAGGTGAGTTTGGACTTTGGTTGCATGAAGTGCCACTTTTTCAAACCCTTGCTGGAAACATCCTAAACCAGTTTAAGGCAAGACACCATTGTTTTTTCATGCACTGGTCAAGTTAGAGATTATTAAGCAGGTCTAACGGGTCTCCCTGGCCAAAACCCTTCTAAAACCATCAAAACAGCCTGATTTAACTTGCATTTTCAGCACTGACATCCTCATCCCAACTGAAATCAATGGATTTCTCTATGTTCACTGATGTACTGTAAACTCCAGTGTGAAAGTGCCCTTAAAGGATGTTCTGGCCCGGGTCGGGATACGTGACCCTGGAACACACGACGAGCGTCCGTGCATCTTAACCTCGGACAGCCCAGCAGACTCATGGATTAGCGGCCCGACTCATTATCAGCGTTGAGCAGTCGAGAAATACACTTGAACAGTTTCTTTCCAATTTCTCACTTGGTTGATCTAATATGTGAAAAGAAAACGAATCGACCCATGTCATTGGGTTATTATTTTGCTAATGTGAAATAGTTTTTTTTTCCATGAGTGTGCGTTCCAAAATCCAATCAACATTCCTGACCACAGAAAAGGGCCCTTTTCCAGGCGCCGAGATTAAAACCCCTCCAAATTAATAATCGTTAGCATTCGACTCGAGAACTAACCACTGTGCAAGCTCTTAAGAGCCTTTATTTGCATATTTTAGCATGCTTTGTGAACCCCATTCCTGCAGTTTGGAAGAATGATAATGTTCATCGTGATATTATGGCCGCGGCGCATATGGCGTCTGTCTCGCGAGCCTCTTATAGGTCAGTGATAAGCAGAGAAAGAGGGCGATTTCAAAATGCTGTGATTACAGTGTTGAAGAGGACCGGATTGAAAAATTAACTTGTGCACTGTCCGAAACCCCCCACATGACTGAAGGAGAGGCAAAGGTCAGTCGTTTACCTGCTGGCGAAAGAGGCAAAGCTAAACTTTTAGTATTCAGCACAGGATCTAGCTCACATCAAGTAAATACCAGCTTTGCCCAAAGAAAAGCATAGGTTTCTGCTTCCCACTACCCAGAAACCCCCTCTCTGCTGGGAACACTTACTTAACGTACTGTGCAGTATATATACTGTACACTGCATACTTTTCTTTTAAATAGCATGTGAAACAGATTTCAAACATTGTCACATGACCTCATCATGTTGAATGTTTAATTCAGAAAATGGTGTTGAAAGACAGGGAATGCATGAACTGGTAAAATGCAATGCAAGTTGCTTTGGATAAAAGTATCTGACAAATGCAAAAATGGAAATAACACATCATTTACTGTTTACAATATACATAGAAGTATGGTAGCATGCAGCATTTATATACTGTATGCATGCAACTACAACTAAATTGCCAAAATGTGCAGTATACAACCAAAGCACACTGCATACTGTATCCCAAAATGCAATGCATTCAAACTGACCTTCCATTTTCAGTGTAGTATATGAAGCAGAATTAAAATCCGTTGCAGTTTCATTTTGGACTAGAATGCAAAATATCTGATCACTGGACACCATGTGCATGCTTTAAGTCATGTGACATTATGTAGTGGACTACTACAATGTCACATGACTTCAGTTCAGTTATTTTGCATTTTAAATCCTATTATATGGTATACAACATGCATACTATATAAATGTATACTGTGGGCATTTTCTGTATGCATGCAAACTGCAACTACATTTGCCAAAACATGCAGTATGCAACCAAAACACACTGTGTACTATATCCCACAATCCAATGCATTCAACTTAAAACATTTCTTAACTTATTTTGATGAGTTCAAGCAATGTAAAAATATGTTGTCATAACTTATTGATCATATTATTTTTTACAGTGGTATACAACATGCATACTATATAGTGCAAAAATCCATACTGTGTGTATTTTCTGTATGCATGCAACTGCAACTACATTTGCCAAAACGTGCAGTATGCAACCAAAGCACACCGCGTACTGTATCCTACAATCCCATATTTATCTGCTTTATTCACAAATACGTGATATTCCAATGTCAACAGTAGAAGTCTGCTACATAATGTCACATGACATCAAGTTGCATGCACATGGTGTCCAGTGATCAGTTATTTTGCATTTTAAATCATATTAAATGCACTGTAAAAGAAAAGTAGCTGCCTTAAATTAAGTACAATCAACTTGGATGTTTAAGCCAAAACGTGCAGTATACAACCAGAGCACACTGCGTACTGTAACCCACAATGCAATGCACTCAGTGCATTTTCAGTGCTGTGAATGAAGTGAAATTAAAACCATTACTAAAGTACTGTTTACATATTTTTAAAAGCAAGTGTGCCCTATGCAGTACACTAATATTCCATTCGGAACACAGCCCATCTCTCACTGGTGCATTAAACAAACAGCATTTGTTAAATAATGGTTTTCCAGGTAAGTTCATGCCCTTAATAGGCTTCTGCTCCGTATGCCTGATCCTCAGAGATGCTGGAGATCTCAAACGGAAAGGTCTTATTATGATTAATCTCACCTCGGCTAATCGCTTCTCTTCGCTAACAATTCTAATATCAGACGCACGACATGTTTGTTATTTTATACTCGCCAGGCAGATCTTTACCCCATATGGGAAATTAGTATTTACGCTGGTTTTCTAGTTCTCATTAAGAGTCAATTATCAATGTCTCGTGCTTTAGGAGAATGACAAATTAACTGTTTACAAACTTAGCATAAAATGAGTCGACAACATTCGCAAACGCTTCTCGAAACACCTTGATACAGTGCAGGGAATATTCTTTTTAATTTGTCAAATGGAAATCAAACTTAATTAAGGAGAATGGCTACATCTGTTCCACGTAAAGCTTGCAGGGTCCATCAACCCCCAGGTGGTCTGATAATTAAAAACATATTTCTTCCTACTTAAATGAAGTTAGACCCTCCACGAACATCTGTTTGGAGAGATCTGCCGTGCCGACACAATATGACACGTCGTAGCCATCAACGTTTATTAACTATGTTTTTCAGATATGGAAGAAATCACTCTAGTGTTTAAACTGAGTCTGTGTTTTGATTAATTTCTGAGGGTCAGCCTGTAGCGTTGAGCTCATGTTGGCCGATGCACACTTGACTGCTCACTTATTAGTGCTATCAACACATGCAATTAACAAAATAGAGCTGTGATGCCATTTAAAGAGTGAAACTTCTCTTCTGCTCACCAAGGCTGCATTTATTTGATAAAAATACACAAAAAATAGTGAAATATGACTCCAGTGTAAATCAGCTGTTCTCTATGTGAATATATAGTAAAGTGTAATTTATTCCTGTGATCAAAGCTGAATTTATCATCATTACTCCAGTCTTCAGTGTCACATGATCCTTCACAAATCATTCTCATATGAGGATTTGAGCTCAAGAAACATTTATGATTATTATCAATGTTGAACAGCATTTATTTTGAATCTTTTGTAATACTATAAATTACTTTAATATCAGCTTTCAGCTTTCCTGTAGCTCAAACAATAGAGCGTGGCGCTAGCAATGCCAAGGTCATGGGTTTGATTCCCAAGGAAAGCAAGAACTGACAAAATGTAAAATGTGTACCTTGAATGCAATGTAAGTCGCTTTGGACAAACGTGTAAATGTAAATATCAGTTTTGATGCATTTAATGCAGCCTTGCTGAGTAAAAATATAAATTTCTTTCGAAAACTCTTTAAAACGGTACATTTCTTTCTTTAAGAAAGAGAGAAAACTGACCAGGTTAGTGCATCTTCAAATCTGCAGCATCATGCAATGCCATGTCTCCTTCTCCTCATCATTTTCTGTCCTCTTATTCAATTGTCCTATCAAAAAATGGTGCAAAAAGGCAGAAAAAAAAATTCTTCCACAATTCAGTCAGTCAAAAAAACGAATGTTATTTCAATGGAAAAAAAAGAAAAATGCTGTAGTAAAAAACTATTAATTTGTTACCTGCAAATTAATTAAATAATATTAGATTTAGCTAAATATTTAGGCAATAAAATGTACTGTAAACCACTGCGAAAACTTTTTTGAATTAAATATTAACTCTACAGTTTACAAAGAATATATAATATTTTTTTAAAAAGAATGCATGTAATTTATAGTGAAAACAGTAAAAGAGCATTCCCAGAAGTCCCTGTGTGACCCATGAGATTATATTTAATTTAATTATGTTACCTTTTTATTTTGAACTGTAAAATATATGCATGCATCAAAATGTCATCCTATAATGGTATTTTAAAATTACCTGCATGTAATTACATCTGTAATTAATTTCTGTATCCTTTATAATTACACTGTTGACACTTCCCTTACACCTAACCCTACCCTTAAACTTACCCACACCACCACACCTGTCCCTAACTTTACCCTCAAACTTACCCATACCACCACACCTGTCCCAAACTTTACCCTTAAACTTACTCACACCACCACACCTGTCCCTAACTTTACCCTTAATCTTACCCACACCACCACACCTGTCCCAAACTTTACCCTTAAACTTACCCACACCACACCTGTCCCAAACTTTACCCTTAAACTTACCCATCCCACCACACCTGTCCCAAACTTTACCCTTAAACTTACCCACACCACCACACCTGTCCCTAACTTTACCCTTAATCTTACCCACACCACCACACCTGTCCCAAACTTTACCCTTAAACTTACCCACACCACCACACCTGTCCCAAACTTTACCCTTAAACTTACCCACACCACCACACCTGTCCCTAACCCTTCCCTTAAACTTACCCACACCACCACACCTGTCCCTAACCCTTCCCTTAAACTTACCCACACCACCACACCTGTCCCTAACCCTTCCCTTAAACTTACCCACACCACCACACCTGTCCCTAACCTTACCCTTAAACTTACCCATACCACCACACCTGTTCCTAACCCTACCCTTAAACTTACCCACACCAGCACACCTGTCCCTAACTTTACCCTTAAACTTACCCACACCACTACACCTGTCCCTAACCCTTCCCTTAAACCTACCCATACCACCACACCTGTCCCTAACTTTACCCGTAAACTTACCCACACCACCACACCTGTCCCTAACTTTACCCTTAAACTTACCCACACCACCACACCTGTCCCAAACTTTACCATTAAACTTACCCACACCACCACACCTGTCCCAAACTTTACCCTTAAACTTACCCATACCACCACACCTGTCCCTAACCCTACCCTTAAACTTACCCATACCACCACACCTGTCCCTAACCCTACCCTTAAACTTACCCACACCACCACACCTGTTCCTAACCCTACCCTTAAACTTACCCACACCACCACACCTGTCCCAAACTTTACCCTTAAACTTACCCACACTACCACACCTGTCCCAAACTTTACCCTTAAACTTACCCATACCACCACACCTGTCCCAAACTTTACCCTTAAACTTACCCACACCACCACACCTGTCCCTAACCCTTCCCTTAAACTTACCCATACAACCACACCTGTCCCAAACTTTACCCTTAAACTTACCCACACCACCACACCTGTCCCTAACCCTTCCCTTAAACTTACCCACACCACCACACCTGCTCCTAACCCTATCCTTAAACCCTACCCTTAAACTTACCCACACCACTACACCTGTCCCTAACCTTACCCTTAAACTTACCCATACCACCACACCTGTTCCTAACCCTACCCTTAAACTTACCCACACCACCACACCTGTCCCTAACTTTACCCTTAAACTTACCCACACCACTACACCTGTCCCTAACCCTTCCCTTAAACCTACCCATACCACCACACCTGTCCCTAACTTTACCCTTAAACTTACCCACACCACCACACCTGTCCCAAACTTTACCCTTAAACTTACCCACACCACCACACCTGTCCCAAACTTTACCCTTAAACTTACCCATACCACCACACCTGTCCCTAACCCTACCCTTAAACTTACCCATACCACCACACCTGTCCCTAACCCTACCCTTAAACTTACCCACACCACCACACCTGTTCCTAACCCTACCCTTAAACTTACCCACACCACCACACCTGTCCCAAACTTTACCCTTAAACTTACCCATACCACCACACCTGTCCCAAACTTTACCCTTAAACTTACCCACACCACCACACCTGTCCCTAACCCTTCCCTTAAACTTACCCATACCACCACACCTGTCCCAAACTTTACCCTTAAACTTACCCACACCACCACACCTGTCCCTAACCCTTCCCTTAAACTTACCCACACCACCACACCTGCTCCTAACCCTAATCTTAAACCCTACCCTTAAACTTACCCACACCACTACACCTGTCCCTAACCCTTCCCTTAAACCTACCCATACCACCACACCTGTCCCTAACTTTACCCGTAAACTTACCCACACCACCACACCTGTCCCTAACTTTACCCTTAAACTTACCCACACCACCACACCTGTCCCAAACCCTTCCCTTAAACTTACCCACACCACCACACCTGTCCCAAACTTTACCCTTAAACATACCCACACCACCACACCTGCTCCTTACCCTACCCCTAAACTTAACCACACCACCACACCTGTCCCTAACTTTATCCTTAAACTTACCCACACCACCACACCTGTCCCAAACTTTACCCTTAAACTTACCCACACCACCACACCTGTCCCTAACCCTTCCCTTAAACTTACCCACACCACCACACCTGTCCCAAACTTTACCCTTAAACTTACCCACACCACCACACCTGCTCCTAACCCTACCCTTAAACTTACCCACACCACCACACCTGTCCCAAACTTTACCCTTAAACTTACCCACACCACCACACCTGCTCCTAACCCTACCCTTAAACTTACCCACACCACCACACCTGTCCCTAACTTTACCCTTAAACTTACCCACACCACCACACCTGTCCCAAACTTTACCCTTAAACTTACCAACACCACCACACCTGTCCCTAACCCTTCCCTTAAACTTACCCACACCACCACACCTGTCCCAAACTTTACCCTTAAACTTACCCACACCACCACACCTGCTCCTAACCCTACCCTTAAACTTACCCATACCACCACACCTGTCCCTAACTTTACCCTTAAACTTACCCACACCACCACACCTGTCCCAAACTTTACCCTTAAACTCACCCATACCACCACACCTGTCCCAGACATTTCCCTTAAACTTACCCACACCACCACACCTGTCCCTAACTTTACCCTTAAACTTACCCACACCACCACACCTGTGCCTAACTTTACCCTTAAACTCACCCATACCACCACACCTGTCCCTAACTTTACCCTTAAACTTACTCACACCACCACACCTGTCCCAGACTTTACCCTTAAACTCACCCATACCACCACACCTGTCCCAGACATTTCCCTTAAACTTACCCACACCACCACACCTGTCCCAAACTTTACCCTTAAACTTACCCATACAACCACACATGTCCCTAACCCTACCCTTAAACTTACCCACACCTGTCCCTAACTTTACCCTTAAACTTACCCATACCACCACAACTGTCCCTAACTTTACCCTCAAACTTACCCATACCACCACACCTGTCCCTAACTTTACCCTTAAACTTACCCACACCACCACACCTGTCCTGAACTTTACCCTTAAACTTACCCATACCACCACACATATCCCTAACCCTACCCTTAAACTTACCCATACCACCACACCTGTCCCTAACTTTACCCTTAAACTTACCCACACCACCACACCTGTCCTGAACTTTACCCTTAAACTTACCCATACCACCACACCTGTCCCTAACTTTACCCTTAAACTTACCCACACCACCACACCTGTCCCTAACTTTACCCCTAGCCCACCTCAATATCAGCAAAAGTGTTTTGCAATACAGTATGAACACAATAAGTACATTGTACTTATTTTTTTGATGTAAGTACATAGTAGTTAAGGCCACCTAATATAAAGTGGAACAATATTTACTCAAATTCACGTTTATTTGACAGCAAAAGTTTGTACTTTTGACAGCTCCAGGGATTTCGTGAAAACTACAGATTATACTTCCACAGTTTTGTATCCCCACCCACAGACAGTCGGATCAGAAGAGGGTTATTAACACAACAGTTATTAAGAGTAGGTTTATCACTTAAAATTGTACCGTACTATACTCTTTAAACAGCGGTATGGTAAAAATGGAACATTATGGCAACAGCTTTCTTACTGTACACGAACAGCAGTGTATTTCAGTTTTTCCTCTCCGTTTGGCCTAAAACACTGTGCATGCTCATCCAGATTGAAATGTTGACTACAAACACAGAGGTTTTTCCGATTTTCCATTGCGGCGTTCTCTCTGTATTAACGATTCTTCACAGCATTAGCCGATGCCTACAATGCGCTGGATCAATACAAGTCAACACCATTACTCACTTAATAATGTTGGATTAAAAATAACCCAACGATGTAAAACAAATGAACCAACAAATTCTGGATAGCCCAACATAGTGACGTGGGTGGAGCTGTGGCCTGGTTGACAAATGGCTAGTAGTGGCAGCGCCGGCAATCCACCTGTCACTCAAGTGGCCACGCCCTTAATTATGCAGAACTTTAAGGCTTTATATAATTTAAAAGGATGTGTTATAAAAAAATTCACCCCCCTCACAGTTGTCATGAAGGGCAAAATTAGCTGTATAGACCAAAACCACTTTCTGTACCAGGCTGTAAACATTTTTTTCTGCTGTAAGGTTGGGCATTTTAACATGATGGAGATACACATTTGACTCCCTTTTGGAGCCTGCCTCTAGTGGCAAGTCGATGAATTGCAGTTCACTTCCGTGTTGGATTCAAGAGAGAGACTGGAAGGTTGCCATTTGGTTTAACTCAGTGGTTGGGGTTAATAAACAACCCAATGTTTTTTACTGTGTATGACTAAAAGTTTGCTTAGTAGTATTTCCTACTAAAGCAAGGCGGTATTTGACTCTGGTAAGCATATCCATAACAGACTGGTGGGCGTGGCCTTGGATGGCAACATGCCCAGTGCATTATGGGAGTTGAAGTTTTCCTACCAAAAGAGAACCTTTTGTTCTCTAGTCAGGTAGCAGTGATTTCAAAAATACCTTTCTACTGTATAGGCAGCCACGTTTTATTGAAAGGCCATTTTGCCAGTGGTGAATTACCTGTTTAAGTAGCAGGAGAAGAGTGTGTTTCTACTTCGTCTCATACAGCGGCAGTCTGTCATATGCCTGAATAAGCAGGTTACATTCGTGCCATTGGCCATGAGACATTCTCACTCGGACAGATTCCAAACTTATGAAAACCTTTGCAATGAATTGTGAGAAGTCAAAGGAGCTCGCCGGGGCTGGTTAGCTCCAAATTGGGCACCCGATGCGTTCTGGGCACTTAGCTGGTCATTGATACACAGAGAGAAAAGCGGAGAGCTCGGGGTCGCCCTGTTTCTTCAATGCTAATCCTGCGCCAATTAGTTTCTGCCCAGGAGGGCCGGGCATAATGGCTCATTACGGGACGAGCGCGCTCATCTTTAGACGACCCCCCCTCTGCCATCAAATTAAATATGATGGGACCCGTGAACAATGTCTTATTAAAATCAACAATTGATCTACTCTTTGTTCGTTTGGCTCGTTCAATTAAACAAACGTGTACATCAGGCCGGCGCGTTGTGGGGTTCAAGGCGAGTTCTTCTCATCCTCGCAGCGTCTGTGAGGCTTTGAAGATTTTCTGAAGCGCTGGAAGTCTTTGTGCGGGACGCGGCGGATACCAGTAATGACCCCCCTCGGTTTCAGCGCGCAGTGTTTTCATACGGATTATAAAACTCTGAGTGTGTTGCAGGCGATAATGCCAAGATGGATGATGGCAAACTGAAGTTAAGTTTGCAGTGTTTCTGACAGGTCAGGGTTTCTTTAAAACTCTCTCAATACTCTCAGTATTGCAACAGCGTTTCAGGCATTATGGGAGGCATTTTGATGCTATACACACATACATATACATATAGATCGTACTAATAATAGGTAAAAAACACAACACCACACAATAAATGAAAGTTCACCATGAATGACCTTCCAAGCCAATAATTGTTGGTAGAATGAGGATATAAACTTAATAATGCAATAAACATTAACTAAATAACATAAAATGTAATATAAAACACCTAAGTGTTCATAACGGACAAGAAAAAATAAATATTATGAAATGTAATGTGTCACACAGGGATTTTGGGAACTATATATATATATATATATATATATATATATATATATATATATATATATATAAATAAAATATTTAAAAAAGTAAATTAAAGTCATATTTTTAATACAATATATACAGTATATATACGTACACAAAATATAATTTTTATATTTGCATTTGCATTAGTCATATTATGTACATATATACATACACACACACACACAAATGATTACATTTGTATGAGTCCTATTTTTGTACATACTTCATATTTTGTGTGTATATATATATATATATGTGTGTGTGTGTGTGTGTGTGTGTGTGTATATACACACACACATATATATATATGAAAGTATTACTACATATAATAGTTATATATTTTTTTTATTATTAATAAATGTGGCTTCATTTTTATTTCATTTTTATTTTTTATATATATGTTTTTTTAGGAACATTTTACTGAAATAGTACATACATGTACTGTGTTGTTAAATACAATATTGATTTTCACCATAAATTATATAAAGTACTTAATTGCGATGCAGTAGTTGCTCATGACGCCTCAAGCTCCCAGTTGTCGTTGAAAATGAGCGTTTCCAGTTCCGTCAGTAAAGAATTAGAGATCAAGTTCTCTTTTATAAATCTAAACTAAGCTACAACAGCTGTTCTCAGAGCAGTAACAAAAGTGGAGCGGCAATCAAGAACGGAAGATTTGAAGAAGCGGGAGGCTCACGAGAGCAAGCGTCTGAAACTGCCTCAGGAGGAGCAAACAAGAGAGCGTCCCAATCGTTATTACGACCTGTTGGTTCCCTCTAGAACATTCTCACACCTCTCACACGGTCGTCATGGAGATCTGGCCTAGACTGGCATTAATTCACCTGAGAAACCATGAGAATCGCACCAAAATGAGCTCAACGTTTAAAGATGGTGCACATGCACACTGCACACATTTATTAAAGATGTATTCTGTGTTATTATCAACTTAAAGTGTTTGGACGACACCTGTGGCGTGCAGTTGATTCTTTTTTTTTTACATTTGTTAAATACATTTTTCATTTTCTGACTATTATCTCATATGTCAGGCTTTAATGAGGGTTGGACATGAACAACTGTTACTGTAGCAATGCGGCAGAGTTCAGCACAACTTTATGCAAATGCAATGACTAAAAATGAAAGTGCAGACAGCTGAAGTCACATGATCAGTCTCCTGATATAGGAACGCCTGCAGCCGCGAGTCATTTAATCTCTGTCCGTGTGAACGCACCGCAAGGAGTGTAAGAGCAAGAGAGCGCTGCAGTGATGACGTATTTCACATCACTCTGCTTCCCTTGACAAAAACACAATAGGATTTTTCCATTGGCTTTCAGATTATTGCAGAAAATAAGCTGTGCGACCAACAAAAGTTTGATTCTAATATATTAATATTGTATACATACAAAAATATAACACTAGAGTAAAGAGTAACACTTTATTTTACAGTCCTATTTCGCATGTACATACTATGTACTTTTTGTAGTAATGACACTAACTGGTTAACAACAAGGTGATCACCATGAACTTATACCCAAAACCTTAACCTATGCAGTCAACTTGCACTATACTGCCAAAACTTTACATGGACATGAACTTAAATGACATCCCATTCTTAATCCGTATGGTTTAATATGGAGTTGTCCCACCCTTTGCAGCTATAACAGCTTCAACTCTTCTGGGAAGGCTTTCCACGAGGTTTAGGATTGTGTTTATGGGAATTTTTGACCATTCTTCTAGAAGCACATTTGTGAGGTCAGGCACTGATGTTGGACGAGAAGGCCTGGCTCGCAGTTTCCGCTCTAATTCATCCCAAAGGTGTTCCAGTCAAGTTCCTCCACACCAAACTCGCTCATCCATGTCTTTATGGACCGACGCTTTGTGCACTGGTGCGCAGTCATGTTGGAGCAGGAAGGGGCCATCCCCAAACTGTTCCCACAAAGTTGGGAGCATGAAATTGTCCAAAATGTCTTGGTATGCTGAAGCATTAAGAGTTCCTGTCACTGGAACTAAGGGGCCAAGCCCAACCCATGAAAAACAACCCCACCCCATAACGGGCAAGTCCCGTTCTCCTGGCAACCGCCAAACCCAGACTCGTCCATGGGATTGCCAGAGAGAGAAGCGTGATTGGTCACTCCAGAGAACACGTCTCACTGCTCTAGAGTCCAGTGGCGGCGTGCTTTACCCCACTGCATCCGGCGCTTTGCATTGCACTTGGTGATGTAAGGCTTGGATGAGCTGCTCGGCCATGGAAACCCATTCCATGAAGCTCTCTACACACTGTTCTTGAGCTCATCTGAAGGCCACAGAAGTTTGGAGGTCTGTAGCTATTGACTCTGCAGAAAGTTGCCGACCCTCAGCATGCGCTGACCCCGCTCTGTGATTTTACGTGGCCTATCACTTCGTGGCTGAGTTGCTGTTGTTCCCAATTGCTTCCACTTTGTTATAATCCCACTAACAGTTGAGCGTGGAATATTTAGTAGTGAGGAAATTTCATGAATGGACTTATTGCACAGCTGGCAACCTATCACGGTACCACGCTTGAGTTCACTGAGCTCCTGAGAGCGACCCATTCTTTCACAAATGTTTGTAGAAGCGTCTGCATGCCTAGTGCTTGATTTATACACCTGTGGCCATGAAGTGACTGAACACCTGAAATCAGTGATTTGGAAGGGTGTCCCAATACTTTTGGTAATATAGTGTACATTACTCAGAAATAATTTCTATGTGCATGAACTTCTAGTTAACACTTTATCAGAAATCATAAACTTTAAATAAGCTGCTGTGAATCTTGTGTTGTTCAAAAGTGAAGTTGAATGAGTGCAAGTGTTCGCATCTACAAACGGAGTGAAAGCTCATCCAGCGGACCGTGATCTAGTAATTCCACTCCGATAATGCTTCACCATGCTCTTACGATGAGGTGAGATCCCCAGAGTGTGTGTGTGTGTTATGGCTGGATAGTGCACTGCTGTGAGCCTTACTTGGGAATAAACCACTGCCGGCATCTGTGTTTGCGTCCCACGGGGAGCCTGGATTCCAAGGCCCCAGCGGAGGTCTGGGTTTTGGGTTAGACATGCACGAGGGGGGGAAGATCCTCACCTGGGAATAAATGCATGTCAGAAGCAGATTGTAAACACACTGGAGAGTGTTGCAGGAAGTGTGACACTTCAGCACTGTGGAACTTTCCTAATTGGCCCCGGCCATTGAAAATACTCATTGAGCCTATCAGATCAAACTGTTGAGTTCAAGCAACACATGCTTCTGTAGCTCAACTTGTAGAACACGCCCCTAGCAAACACAAGAGCATGGGTTTGTTCACCAGAGGAAGCATATACCAAAATATATAGGTCACACTTTAGATTAGGGACCAATTCTCACCATTAACTACGACTTTTACCTCAAAAAACTCCTAATTACTGATTATTAATAGTTAGTTAGGTAGCTGTTAAATTTAGATTAAGGGATGTAGAATATGGTCATGCAGAATAAGGCATTAATATGTGCTTGATAAGGAATAATAAATAGCAATATCCTAGTAATATGCATGCTAATAAGCAACTAGTTAATAGTGAGAATTGGACCCTAAACTAAAGTGCTACTATCTATAGCTTGAATGCAATAAAAATGCTTTGGATAAAAGTGTCTTTCAAATGCATCAATGTAGTGAAAGAGAAGTCAGAGTAGTGCTAAAACAACGTTATTTTACAATTATTTATGTACTAGTATTTATCAATATTATGAATATGCTTTTTATTTTATTTAATTTTTAGTTTAATGCATTTTATTTCAATTTGAGTCATTTCAGTACTTAAAATTACTTTCAGTTAAAAAAAATAAAAAAAATAAATAAAATATTTATATTATATTTCAGCTTTATTTTAATTAATGAAGAAATTCCAATAAAATATGTTTCGTCAAATGATAATAGTTTAGTTTTAGTAAAGTTAAGAGATTTTTATTTTAAATGAAAAAAAAATCCAATAAAATATGTTGTAGCAAATAATCATATTTTTAGTTTTGTTTTAGTGAAGTTAAGAGATTTTTGTACAAAATAACAATTTTTAAGTGTTATTTCCAATTACTGTATTAAACATGCAACGTGATGAGGTCAAGTGACAACAATGTAGCATGCAAATGCACAGTAATCATTGCATATGCTTCACATATTTTTTTTTATTAGTAAGAAGAATATGCATATTGACGCTTGGTCAGGACCCCTCAGTGGCACTTTTAAACCCACAGGGTACCCCTTGTCTCGTGTGAGCAGGGATGAAGCGGAGGGAGGATCCAAGTGCAGCAAGAACGATTTAATAACATACAACATCAAAAGTAAATCCAAGAACAAGGGTATACAGAACCAGGCAGGAGGGTAACAACAGGAGCACACATACAGGGGAATATCGACCGACAAACAACAACTGAAGCAAAGAGGTATATTTACACAAAGGGAAACAAGGATAACAAGATAACAAGGGGGGGTGGCTAATAGGCAACACCTAGGGAAAACTAATCAGGACTACAAGACATGGCACAAGACAGGAAATAACAAAAGAGTCCTCCCAAGACAGGGAAACACAGGCTGGAATCATGACACCTTTAGTGTAATTTTCCGATGCACAAGGTTCTCCATTGATTTCAGTTGTTTGCCCAGTGTGTCAGATCAAGACACATTTAATTTAGGAATATTTATAGGCTACTTTTATATTTTGGGCAACTAACCCCACTCCTACCCTAAACTTACCCACTTCTAAACAATATAAAACACGTAACAGGCAAATAAAAGTACAGTCACAGGTATTTATTGCAAAAACTGACCAAAAACAGTATAAAAGTATTAACTCATGTTGCATTCCAAGTCTTCTGAAGTCATACGATATCTTTACGTGAAGAACAGAGTTAATCTTAATGTTTTCGTTCAAATGTGTCTAAATAGCGTAAAAAAATAAATAAATGCAAATAAAAGTAACGTTATGCTGGCTGATTAAATTGAGAATCACGCTCCAACATGTCATAATGGCAAAATCATAACCCAATATAAATGACGATAAAGGGGTACCCTGTGTGTTAAAAAGTGACACCAAGGGGTCCTGTCCAAGTGTCAATATGTACTGCACAGTAGCTATGCCATTACAACTAAGGGAGAAAGACAGAAACATGTCAGACTTTGATTGTTTGTGTGTCATTCTCACCTGGGACGGCCTGAGTAGAAGGTCTAGAGGGAACGACAGCTTTGTGTTCACTGTGTGTGTCGCTATTTTTCCCCTTAAGCTTCAACAAACACACACACACAGAGAGAGAAAGATAGTCAGACAGCAACAGGAACTTCAGTAGCCAGTGAAAGCAGTAATGCACTTATGATGGAAGTGTATGGAGTAATGCATGAGGATACGTGTTACAACACACACTAAAGTATAGCCACTTAAAGATTAGACTTAATATTTAATATTAATATATGTTCAGTATGACTTAGACACTTCACAGCTCAAAAAACACTCAATTTTGCAACAAAGCACTTGTGTAATATATTGCCCCCCATAGACGCCCATTGTAAGTGCACGACTGTAAACACAATCTTTGAGGGACGAGGCCAAATTATTAACTGTGCAAATAAACAGACCTGTATTTATTCTGAAATATTCCACAGAGGGAGGAAAATAATTCCCAAAACCTGAAAAATAAAATAAAACTCATCCGAGGCTGATCAAATGTCAGCAAGATGTGAATCCAAAAATGCATTGCTAAAGTTTTCAGCCTTTACTTATCCATTCATATTTGTTTATGCAGATTCAATAATACATATTTCCATGTAAAGCCTCGTGGCTTTATTAAATTTAAAATATTCCAAACAGCTCATTTCCCCTTTTCTCCTTTGTGCGCAGCTCCGAAGAATATCCAGAATAACTTTTTCACCTCTCTCCTCATTCACAACTTCTTTCACTCTGTCTTTGTTATACTTTCATTAATATTTTCTTTATTTAAGGTCATCAATATGCGCATTTAAATACGCAGCGCCGTGGTAATGGCGCACATAATGGAGGGAAGTGAACAAAGGCGTCCCCACCAGCGGCCCCGAGTTCGGGAGGGGGGGCGAGGGTCCGGGAGAGGAGGGGGATTCATCTCTGTCTGCGGGAACAAAGAAAACCTGTAGAGTGTGTAAAGAGGGTCTCTGAATACATTATAGCCCGCAGTCATTCTGCAGATACGTGTGCTTTACAAGCGCCCGACGGAAGGTTTGCTGTAGGACTGGAAGGTGTTGTTTCTTTGTTTTGTTCATTTCGGTGACGCTGAAGCTACTGCATGTTTAAATGCCAAATAAATCACTGCACTGGATGAAATGCATGTTTTTTCTCATGCATATCAAACAGTGGCTCTTAACTAGTGGCTTCTACATGCAACTAAATGTATAATCATGCATAGTTGGGATAGGAAAATCAATACAAAGTTTGCATAAAATCAAAATAGAAAATTTTTGTTATTTTAATGGAATATTGACATGCAAATGATTTTGCATTTTAGTTTCAAACAATAAGCAATTCTGATACTGTCTTGGGCCCCCAATGGATGTCCAATACAAAGTCCTGAAGCCAAACCAGTTGAGATCCCCTACAGTAGAAGACTAAAATCTTCTATAGGAACATTATGGTAAAGACAATAAAAACTATATTTTGGTGCAAATTCAGCTTTAATGCCAACATGCACAGGTTGCACGCAAGCCTCGTTCTCAAAAACTATTCTTTTGTAACGAGTATAAAAAATGGTCGAGAATATTAAACCAATTAATGTTGAACCAAACCATAACATGCACACATTGCATGCAAACCACATGCTCAACAACTACGAAAAACCTACAAAAGTACATTTAGACAAGCAATTTTTAGGGATGCACCGATATGATATTTTGGCCGATATGATAACCGATAATTCTTTATATTCGAAAGCCAGTAACCAATATATTGATCAATAAATCTAAATATACATTTTTATATAATTTTTGAGAGCCTAATTACAAAAACAAAAGTCTCACCATTTAAATCCATGTCCCAAGCACACAATTATGATGTTCTCATCATAATTTCACGTAGCCTATATGACAGACTTGCGCTGCACATGTTGCACTGAACCGTATTTTCCTTTTTCAAATGATTCCAATCATATTTCAAGCAATTCAAACCCATCATGGCGAACAGTGCGCATCTGAAGTGTCTCAGCTGAAGGAAATAATACATTATTTATCGGCTTTAAAATAGAAAACAGAAGTCTTTCATAATCTTCTTATAGAAAGAATCAGTTTTTAGTGCAAATTTAGCTTCCATGCCAACATGCCCAAATTGCACGCAAGCCTCATTCTCAAAAACTATGAACAAAGTACTCATTATTCTCTTGCAACGAGTATAAAACATGGTCAAGAACATTTAGAAGCTGATAATAAACCAATTAATGCACTTTATTTTGCCCCTGATATAGAAGAGAAGAATCTTTTTGGTGCAAGTTCACCTTCAATGCCAAAATGCACAGGTTGCATGCAAGCCTCATTCCCAAAAACCATGCACACTATAAAATGATTTTTGTTTTTAGACATTTTAGTTTGCTGAGCGATGAGCAATTCTGATACCACTTGATGTCCAACACATATAATCCGAGTCCTGAAGCCAAACCAGTTGAGAGCCTCTGAAGACAAAAATCTCTCGCTCTTTCTTCCGTCTCTCACGCACAGATGGTATTCCTCAGACTAGTGCGCTGGAAAGCCAGAGGGGTGGGGGTTAGGGTTCGCTCTGTGATTGTTGATATCAGTGAGGTCCCAGGCTGCTGTTCCACAGTCTATTTGCCTCTCATAACAAAGCCTTTTAGGGGCCAACACTAATCAGGCTTAGCTGGGAGCACTGCGCTTATCAGGGACCGTCAGACCGCTGGCGCTGCCAGCTTGTTCGCCACTGATAGCGACATCGGCAACTAAATTAAATCTAGATTCCAAAAAAAAAAAGAGAGACACAGAGAGAAACCCTTTCTCCAAATGATGAGAATAGCTTCTGCCTGAAGCCCCACACCCACTCCGCCTTTTGGAGATTTTGGGAATAATAAATCCTTCCCTGTTAAAAGAAAACGCACTGGACTTCGCCCTCATAAACACTCAGGCTTTTAATTCACATTTGGCCTTTTCCTTGTGCCAGGGAAGTCCGCATCCCGAGCCGCTGTGATTAATTGCCCAATTGTTGATCGAAGATAGCGCTCTTCCCTTTCAAGGACGAAAAGAGAGCTGCGGGTTTTATTGTTGCTCGAGCACGCGGTGAGTTTCTTGAGGTGCCGCGGCCAGGCTATTGAGACGATGAATGACTACTTCAGGGTCATTTAAGCTGGAGAGCTCTCGAGTCGGGCTGAAACAGCAGGGAAATGAACTCCACATACACTTGTGCCGCTGAATAGGGCCTGAATGAAGCAGGAAATCGTTAAAAGGGCATTCATGTTGCTCGAGACGCTTCCCCTCGGCTGTGAAAAGGACTTAAAGGTGCCACAATCAGGATTTTTTCACAGCCGAAGAATCGGGGATCGTTTGTTAAGCGTTTAATTGTCACGCAGGTGAGCGCTGTCGAAATCTTAAGGAGGTAAATTGTCAGGGTTAATGTGTGACATTGTTCTGCGCTATTGATTGTGTTGGCTTTATGCAGACATTTCAGCACAACACAACACAAAGCCGTATTCCCCGAGCAGGGAATGTCTTTGTTCGGCCTCCGCGCGTAGGGCACCTGCGATGGATTTGGCATCGCCATCTGTGTCACAGATTGTTTTTTTTTTCCATATGCACACTGGGGAAAAGTGTGCATGTGACCTTTTGTCTTCTCGGCGAACGAGGCGTCTTTATTGTCCAGGCTACATTCAAACATTTACAGTAAAGCTGAAAGAAACAGAAACACACTGTGAGAAGCAATTCTGACATTTGAGTTTGAAACGATGTGAAGCATTTACCTGTAAACGATAGGCTTCATCATTATTTAACTGCATGCAGACAACAAAACACTTTTCACTACAAAACAAGCACAGATGAATAGTTGTTAAACTGTGGCGCATATCTTGCACTGGTTATGCCATGGACACAAATGATTCCTAGGTTAATTTACAAGGTGGTCAGATCTTCACCTGGTGGACTTTCCTACTATGGAAGTCAATGGGGTCCATCAACTGTTTGACTACTATCATTCTTTAAAATATCTTCTTTTGTGTTCAACAGAAAGAAGAAAGAAACTCATACAGGTTTGGAACAACATGTGGGTGAGTAAATGATGGCAGAATTTTCATTTTTGGGTCCCTTTAAGTCAAAAACAAGGGAGGCAATTGTTTGTTTTCCTCTGAAAGTGACCATTATTTTTAGCTTTCCTGTTCTCTCATCTGCAGCCTTTTAAGAGTCGATGTCTGTGTAGCCAAGCAAAGATGTCCTCTTAAGCCGGCCGTTGAGCTCCAGTCAACTGATGTGTGAAGCTGAGATTGTTGGCTGGTGAATCGCTCAGCCTCGCAGTCCATCCTCAAAATATTTCGGCCTCCTCTAATCCTGCTTTTCACCTCCACCTTCCTCTCACACATTTGGGCACATACAAACGCTGGCCGGCAAAGATGCAAGCACACATGCGCCAACGCAAACACAAACAAATTAACATACACACACATTCACAGAATATTCACAGACTCCTATTGAAGCAAATTTTATGTTGTTGCTCATACGTGTGAAATAACAAGTAAATATGACAATGCTCAAAGCACAGGTTTGAAAGCCTATCAGGATATAATGCAACCACCTTGCAATGTCCTACAAACCACATAGCAACCACTCAAAACTACATAGCAACCACCTAGCAACCACCCAAAACTCCCTAGCAACCACACAAAACACTTTAGCAGCACCTTGCAATGTTCTACACACCACCCAGTGCACCATCACAAATACCTAATAGCAACTCTCTAGCAACCACCCAGAACACCCTAACAGCCACCTAGCAACCACCCAAAACTCCCTAGCAACCACCTAGCAATCACACAGAACACTTTAGCAGCATCGTGCAATGCCCTACAAACAACCCAGTGCACCATTGCAAACACCTAGTGGCAACTCCATAGCAACCACCCAAAACTCCCTAACAGCCACCTAGCAACCACAGAAAACTCTAGCAACCACCTAGATATGCCTGAGCAACCACCTTGCAATGCCCTAAAAACCACCCAGTGCACCATCGCAAACAGCTAGTAGCAACTCCCCAGCACCCAGACAAAACTCCCTAGCAACCACCTAGCAACCACCCAAAACTCCCTAGCAACCACCTAGCAATCAAACAGAACACTTTAACAGCAACTTGCAATGCCCTACAAACCACCCAGTGCATCATCGCAAACACCTAGTAGCAACGCCCTAGCAACCAGCCAAACGCCCTAGCAACCACCAAACCTGCCTAGCAACCACCTAGCAATCACACAGAACACTTTGACAGCACCTTGCCATGCCCTACAAACCACCCAGTCCATCATTGCATCACAACTCCCTAGCAACCACCCAAAATGTCCTAACAGCCACCTAGCAACCACCCAAAGCTTCCTAGCAACCACCTAGATATGTCTGTGCATTCACCCAGAAAACTTCTGCAAAAACCTTGCAACCGCCTACAAACCACCCAGTGCACCACTGCAAACAACTAGTAGCAACTCCCTATCAACTATCCAAAACTCCCTAGCAACCACCCAAAACATCCTAGCAACCCAAAGAACTTAGCAAACCCCCTTGCAATGCCCTACAAACAACCCAGAGCAACCACCTAGCAACTCCCTAGCAACCACACAGAACTCCTAGCAACCACCTATATAATGTACATACACAGACACACAAATTCACAGAATATTCTGTGACTCCTAAGAAAAAGAAATTGTGATGTTTTTGCTCATACTTGTGAAGTTACTTGTAAGAAAACAGCAGTGTTTTCGAGGTGGGGAAGGAGATACGACAATGCTCAAAGCACAGGTTGTTTAGGACAAAGCCTATCAGGATATAATGAGCTGAACAGGGAGTTTATCTGTAGGCCATCGCAGTTTTCCGTCTGTTCAGACGTTGATTGCAATTGGCCGAGACCTCTGACTTGGAGAGGTCAGGGGTCTGGCATTGACCTCAGGGGTCACTGCTGCTCTCTGTGAAGGTGTTGCCTAAGGAAAATCTCATTAACTGTGGAAAGCAATGGCTCAAATATTGACCACTGAAAGATCAAGAACCGGCAACATCTTAGCCAAAGTTTGACCGCTTTGCAGCATATTCTGGTCCATTCTGGTAATTCTGACTGCATTTTGTTACATCTTTGCATACTATTTTACTATTTGTGGGGCACAATTGTGCAGAAAACAAGTTAGTGGAAAATATTTATAAATGCTCGTACCAGTTTTGTGTGCAATATGCATCAGTCACTGCAGGTGATGCGTGGAATTTATGATAAATCATTTTCTTGATAAGTATTTTTTGTCTTGTTTTCCCAATTAAAATATTAAAACAGCCATAAAATCAGAACCATTTACTTAAGATAAACTGCACAAATGATTAAAACTTGTTGTCAGAGAATATGTGTCGAATTAGGATTATTCTTCCCTGCCACATTAGCAAATTATTATTATTTGCTTTAAGCATGTCTTATATGTCACATTTGCCAATGGGTTAATGTTTTACTAGAAGACAAAACAAAAATACTATGATTATTAAAATTAAAGCATTTTTACAGTGTCATATCTATAGATTAATATGGATCTAGATAAAGGTGTCTGCAAAAATATACATTTATTAATTTATTTAACTCTATTTCAGCAGCAAAGGTGGTTTGGATGGAAAACTCAGAGTAGTAGAAATTAAAATAAACATATTAAAAAAAAAAAAAAAATCAATAATTTCTCTTACAACAATATAAAAAGTATAGCAGTTATATATGCTCTTTCAGTTTGATATTTGACAGAAAATCAAACATTTTCCCAGAAGACGACATTTCTGAATAAAATCTTTTAAAGAAGGGCATTCCAATAAAAATATGCTTTATAGTCTACGAAATCTTACAAAAATCAAACTTCACCTTTCAATAAATATAGATGAGTAAGTCTTTTGTATACAACATGTCTATTTCCTAAATTCCAAACTGAAAACAATAGGTTCATCTTTCATGCATTTGTGTACAATATAAATATTAATGCAGTGCGAGTGTGAGAAGTGGAGCCTAATGAGTCAAAAACAAAGCACTTGTCCAGATGAATTACCATCCTGCCTTTGTGCTGAGATCTTAGGATCTCCCTCCGTCTCTTCATTCCTCCTTCCCCTCATCCCATCAGGCCGGCACCTCTCCGTATGGCAGGGTTCATCAGCACTTTCCAGCCCCTGGAGGAAAAGGACACATTTCAAACAAACAAGCCAGTGTCATCAGCAGAAAAAAAAGCACCAAAGAAATGAAGCCTATTCTGAATCCCACAGCGACCTGGTTATCATATATTGCATGCAAAGTTCAATAAGCTCTGTTGCATAGCTTCAGCAAATTGGTGGCAGGCATGCGGCGGTCGGAGAGAGCGCCGGAGATATATTTTCACACGTCCCAGAGGCCCGAAGCGGCCGTGAGTGAGCAGGAGGGCTGAGCTCACCACAGTTTCTGCTCATGTTAGCAGTGTTGAAGATTAGAAGCTCCCGCTGCATCACACCCCGAGGACCCGGTCGCACACACACACCAAACCTGTCGCAGCCTCTGAAAGCTCTCACGATATTACCGCCATCACTCATCATCATGAAGCTTGTTTACATAATTCTGGAGTTTGGCTATGACTATGAAATTTGATGTTGTTCATTAATGTTTGGCGTGCATTGCACTGAGAGTAGAAAAATATGACAAGTATTTCAGGGTTGCAAACTTTGGTCACTTGATTGGAGTGAGGTTTTGAAGACATTTGAGCCGAATCGATCATAAGCATCTATTTGAGCTCATTTATTACTTTGCAATATCATATTTGATACATCAAGCTTTTATACCTCATATAGTCTGATATAGTGAGAATATGGACAAAACAGCTCAATTGAGAGCAAAAATATGTTTCTATGGCCAACAAGTATGAACTTCTGATGCTTGTAATGTGAATCAATGAGATTTTTATAACGTACAGCGGATACTTATATAAAATGCATATAAATATTGATATCTGCCAACAATATGTCTTAGTAAGATGATATTTAAACACTTCAAAGCTTATATAATGCAATGCAATACAATGATGATTGAGAGATGAACTAATAAACCTGATGATCATATTTGATACTCGTGATTTTTCTAATACATGACGATGGATGATCTAGTGAACCTGCTTCAGTCCAGTTGAAATATTACTAACAATATCAAAGTTATTCTTGCGTTTACTTGATTAAAGAGTCTAAACTATCAGTCAGACGACAAAAGGACTGCAGGAGATTGTGTGTGACAGGTTTATCAGTGAAGTTTTGATCATAATTTTAGGCCTTGTAAATTTGGGTATCAAATATGACACAGTATAAGACTTAGAGTTAATTTTATCTTAATGCATAAGATTTTTGTTGCACAAGACACACACTTCAAAAATATTTCAGTTGCATGCCGTTTACTACCTAATAATAATAATAATTTTTTATAGCAGGTTAAAATTGTCACTTTTTGAGGGTGAGCAAAAACGTGTGTAAATGTGTAAATCGTTGTGTGTGTCCCTTTAAATGCAAATGAGCTGCTGCTCCCCGCCCCCTTTCTAGAAGAGGGCGGGGCTTCAAGAGCTCATGGTAGCAGCTCCGATTACCTCACGCAGACACACACTGAAAATGTCCGAAACTGTTCAGCCTTTTATGTTCAAACCAGAGTCGGACAATGATGGAGAGACTCAAGAAGAAGAGACAACATGTAGAATGAGACAGGACGTTTCTGAATGGATAGTTGATGAATTTATGAGTTAACGATCTTCAGTCATTGGTTAGCATGTTCTGTCATGATAATCTATAAACCGCTGGTGTGGGAACTGTTGTGAGATGAGCCAGAGAATATCTGCCGCATGAAGAGAGAACAGGGATAGTTTAGTTTAATTATGGTTATAACTTATGTTGTTATCTTGCTTTATGACATGTTATTGTATTTGTGTTCATACTGTATCGCAATAAACAGATGCGACAGCTTGAGCGACTTCCAAATGTACACTTTTTTCCTCATTTTAATGGCAAAAACCGATTGATTTTGTAAACACACAATACTCAAATATAGCCTATATCTCAAAGTGCAAAATCGCTACACATTTAACATCAGTGTAAGAACAAAATGTATGCAACTTAAATTAAATACTCAGGAGTCAGGTTAAACTCACAGCACATGCAGTGATGGAGTGCGCAACATTTTGAACAGAAATGCTCTAAGTAGTCATGAGCTGCTCCCGTGAACAGTGCACATTGCTTGACTATTTCTTTTCGTTTCGAATTGTTTAGTTTAAAAGTGGATGTTTCAAGCTTTCTATAGCCTACACATATTTCTCATGTCTGTGAGGCAAATAGCCTGCTGAGTTTCGGTTATTTATGAGACGCGCTCCAGTTCATGTCCAACGCAAGTGATCGCTCCTGCGCCTCCATGTCACGATTATTGCTGGCTATAGTCTATTTGCTTCTTATTTATTAAATCAAGGCAATTGGCTGATGAAACATTTATTAAAATTAAGATACAATTTATACAAAACGAAATTCACTTTAAAGAAAGGCTTTCTACAAAACAAAACTTATTGAAGTGGTCAAAATCATTTCTGTCTTTGACATATATTACACATCTTTGCACTTTTCATCAATATAGCCTAGATGAAATTTTAAAATAACATTATAATATTTAAAAATAAATATGAAACAAAATACATTGTTCAATGGCTACAACAAGTATAGGCTACAGTACAGAGCAGTGACAAAAACCTAGGGTGTGGCATGAGTCCTTCTGGCCATACAACAACGACATTCCCAAATAGTCACATTATATCTAAACAAAATGTGGACAAAAATCCACTAAAAGAATTTAACAACAGACTTAAATGTGCACTATGTAACATTTTTTTCAGTAAAATATCCAAAAACCACTAGGCCAGTGTTATATATTTTGTTTAGTTGAGTACTTACAATATCCCAAATGTTTCCAACTATTTGTAAATTGTGAGAAAATTGCTTTTTTAACCAAGGAGCCGGGACGTGTGAAGGAGTCGCCTGTCAATGGCGTCATATCTGCGTTACCCTCGGTTCCCGGTTTTATTCAGCAGAAAGCTTTACTCTCACTGCAGTGTGCAACAAGTGTCATAGCAGCCGCCGAGCGAACGCACAGAGTAACGTCAGAACATCATCATATATGTCTAATATGATAAACAGCTGCGTTACCTCATACGACCGGAAAAGCGGAAATGGCGCCGGCGACTGTAGCATAATAAAAGTCCCGCTGCTCGCGAGGCGTGTGTTGCGTTCATCTTATTAACAATCGCTCCAGCGGCCTTGCTCAGCTCCCACATCACTCGGGTCTGCTCCGCTTCATACTACAGTAACGTTAATAATCGCATCCATGAACATGATTTCTGCCCGAGTCCTATCCCGATTCTTTTCCACCGGCTGTGAGGTGAAGACCACATGACCCAAGATTCTGCGCTCAAACTTGGCGTCATCAAACTACGCCTTTGTTTTGAATAGGCGACCTCTAGCGGACGGAAAAATTACATAGTGCACCTTTAACAACAATACAAAATCAATGCAAATACTGAAACAGCCCTATAAGCCTTCACTGTGTCCTAACCACGTGAGAAAAATGATCTTTTCCATGTTAATCAGAGTTTTTTGTACTAACCTGCCGCAACGGTGATCCACGACGATTCTATTTTATAAACAGTTTTTATTTCTGTGGCGTTGTGGCTGGAACAACATACAAAGATAAGAGCAGAAGTGAGTTTGAATATAATTTTTTGTGACCTTTTATAGACATAGCCTTACTGAAAGCAACAATGGATAATTCACCTCAGATCTTGAAAATAAATTAAACGAAACTACTATGTTTGAACTGTCAACTCAAGGTGAGCAAACAAGTGTATTCTATGATAAAAAAAAAAAATAGTTTCAGTCACGCAGTATTTTTAATCATGCTACTGGTCCAGAGAAAGCAAAAATACTTGCTTATAACTTCTGAACGGTTTGGCCAAAAATTATAAAGAGTTGAATTTTTTCCATATCCGCCATTTTGGGGGTCGGCCATTTTGAATTTTGAAGCAAAATGCTGTATTTCATGAACGCATTAGCATATCATTATGAAACTCGGTATGGGTCATCGGCATGATGCCCTGAAGAAGCCTGAGAAGTTTCGAGGCAGCGCCAACTAGTGGTAAACTCAAATATTTACATGCTTATAACTTTGGATTTGGTTAAATTATTCTCATGGGAGTGCCATCTACTTAGATTCATGAATCCTTGCAGAGTCCAACAATACCAAACATGCTAGGTTTTGCCTTATGGTTTGTTCAACGTTGTGATTTAGCATTTAAACAACTTTCGTGAATATCTTCGAAACCTTAAGTCTGATCGAGACGAAACCACTGTAGGAAAATCGGAATCATAGAGGCTTGACCAGAACTATAAGGCCAAATGTCAAAATGTTTATATTAAGTGGCAAAAAAATGCAATCAAAGTCTGGTGTGGGTTATTTTTTATATGCTCATAAATACAAATGTCTAAAACTCCTAAACGAAATGAGACGAAAAAAAAATGGTGGGACTGCGTCACTTGGTGAGGCAATAATTAATACATGAAATTGGCTTTATACAACTCAATGTATTTATGTGGGTTTTCAACCTTTTGCTTAAAATTGTCTCCAAATGTCTTTACTCATTTTTGCAGTTGGTCTGCTGCTAGCTTCCCTGTTTGCTTCTGATGTGCTTGGCCCCTGATCATTTCTGCTTGCAGCTCTATTTATTATTGTGTCATGTTATTTGGCACAAGACAGAAACTAAAAGTGCATCTCACGCTAAATGCAGGAATTTATATACAGTTTCTCCACACGATTCGGAGCAGATGAAAGGCAAAAAGGACACCAGAGCCACGCTGAGTTCAAACCCTGAGGACAACGTGCAAGCTTACATAAAGTTCATATTCAAAGTGGCATCTTAAGCACTTATTAGTGATATATTTAGATCAGAGGTTACACCTCTTGACGCTGACAAGACGCGGGAGGTGGCAAATGGCTCCAGGTGGAAAACATGTTCCTGAGGACACCTTTCTGTTCACGGTGCACATGTGCAATCACACATTTAATCAGAAGGATTTATGTCCAGTATGATTAAACTCAATGATTAAACAATCAACTAACAATACAGTATTCAGCATGGATGGAAATGGAAGAATATGTTCTATGACTGAACATTAAATAATTCACTCTGATTAGATAACAAAGGTCACATGGTGTCATCATGTCACACTAGAGGTCAACAGCTTTGACCCAATCTGGAGCAAACTTTAAACGTACATTTTTGAGTTTAAAACATGAAAATATTATATTTCTGCAAGGTCAATAGCATTGTGATAAACATTGATAGTTGATGATTATTGATTTCACAGTGTATTTTTTACTAAATTAATTTAGCATGAAAAAAGTAATACTTATTATAATATTTGATTAAAAGCGGTGATATTGTTGGCTTCCAGATATAATGTTAAATAACTAGAATACTCTCATTATTATTTTTTTCCCATTTAATAGATGTAGAGATATTGGTACTGATTTCAGACTGAAATGAACCTAAGCTGTATTGCTCATCCCAGTTATTTTCAATTGAATTATTGGAAATTGATTGAATGTAAGTTGCTTTGGATAAAATAAATGCTGGGATTGCTTAAAAAATGGCTTGGAAAGAAGTTTTGGCAAGTTATTATATTTTTACGAAAGGTTACGAAGACAACCATTCTTTTGGAATGCATGCATTGACAAATCATTCAAAGTAAAACCAATGACGTGCATCAAAAAATAGCTATAGAGTCGATTGAAGAGTGGCGATCAAAAGTTTGGAAAAAAAGAAAAATTTAATGTTGAAACTGCAATGCACCATCCAGTGCTTTTTATTCTCAGAAGAACCATAAAACTGACTCAAAAACCCTATCCAGCAAAAATGGTTCTTGATAAGCTGAACCCAAAGCACAAAAGTGCATAAAAGAACCTTTATCTTTAAGAGAGAGCTCTTTGTGTGTGTGTGTGTGTGTGTGTGTAACCCTCCCCACTCTGTTTGCTGCAGGCCATGGGCTGAAGTGTGATAACAGGTCGGTTTACATCCATATTTTACACGCCGGCTTTCAAGCCGCCTATTTCCTCCTCAAAGCCCCAGCCTTCCCCAGCGGTCAGACATAACGGCGCACAGTTAAGAGTTAAGTTAACAAACACATCTGAGCGTCATAAAGCTGGCGTACTAAGAGTGCGGTGTGAGGCCTACGGGGAAATGTAAGCCGTTTCCTCGTGTTCATTAGCGGGATGAAGCTTCGGCTCACCTGCATACTGCAGAGAGGGAATAATTGCCTGATTGCAGGTTATTACTTGGCTGGTGAGAAGCCCATCGAGGCTGTTCTTTCTCTCCAAGATCCAGCCTCATAATTCTTACCCATCCACGCACTCTGCTTTAATTCAGAGGCGTCCGCTGACTCGGGACCCGAGGCCTGCGCACACCGTAGAGTCGGGATTTGAGCTGCCGTCTGCTCTCCAGGCGTACATTGATTAAACGGGATAAATCTGGAGCTCTTGCTATGGATCTGATGGTGCTTCTTCTGTGTTAGATGAGCACCTGCCGGCAATGCAAATTGCAACCTTGAGAGGTTGTTTCTGCTGCGGCGCATCCCGTACCTTCAGAAGCAACAGTTGGGAGGGAGTTTGAAATCAAAACTGCAGTCTGGATATCACGCTAAGAACGTTAAGGAACGGTTCCAGTTATACTTCCACTTGATGCCGGTACGGCACGATCACACACCGTTCTCAGCACCGAATTCTCAGACGCATTTGTATTGCATTCCAAAGAACTCCGTTATCAAAGAAACCACATCGGCACGGAATGCAACGAGAACGGTTTGGCCCGATGGTGGAAAAGCGACTTTAGTTTAGTTTGACACTTTTTATTGACGGAAGAGACAGGAAATCATGGTCAAATTTGAACCTGCACCTTCAACGTGAGAGCCATCGCAGCAAACACAGATGTTTCGCTAACATTAGGTTTCCGTATGGTTATTTTTGGGAACCAATTTCCTAATGCTAAAAACTTTAGTTTAGTTTTGTAGCATTTTAAATAAAGGCACAGTATGTAAGATTTTTGGATTCAAATATCCAAAAGCCACTAGAACAGTGTTATATATTTTGTTGACTTGTGTAAGTACATTATCCCAAATGTTTCCAAGAATGTTTAAATATGGAGAAATAACAGGGTAACATTTTAACAAGGACACGAACCGTGTGTCACCTATCAATGACATCATACCTGCGTTACCCTCCGTTTTTATTTTGTAGTAACCATGGAAACCCCAAAGCCGCTTTAATATATGATGTGTTTTATTAGACGGGTGAGCAACTGTTTGGATCATTCATGGACAGAAACTAATCATTGTTCTCCAGCTCAACACAGTTAGTCTTATTGTTTAGATCTGGTGTTCTTGATTTACCGCGAGTACCATGTTTTACCATGCCTGATATGATCTCGCTCACTGCAGTGTGAACAAGTGTCTCATAGTAGCGCCGAGCGGACGCACAGAGTAGCATTATAACATCACTTTAACACACTCAAATGTGTGTAATATGATAAAACAGCGCTGCGTTACCACACACACACACGAGCGGAAGAAGCGGAAGCGGAAGCGGCAGAATAAAAGCTCCGCCAAATCCAGATCTACACCTTTGTTTTGAATAAGAGACCGCTAGCAGGGAAAAATTACATATTGTGTCTTTAAGTTAGATGACTATTAATGATAATGTTAATATTAACTGTTTTACAAACAATATATAATGATTTACTTTTTATTGGTTGAGAACCACTGCTTTAGTTTGTGGTTATGGAAAGAAAAAAAAATCCTTAAAAGTCATAACGACCTGGAAACATGTACAGGTCCTAGGAACATTTGGAGAATGTTACAAATTGGTTCCATAAAACAAACCTAAAATGGAAACCAGGGTTATTATAGTTAACTAAAACCATACAACAATTAAAATAAATCTGAAATAAAATATTTAGTTTAACTTGATGTACTAAAATAACTAAAACAATAACAACAAACTTACTATTAAAGCTAGTAATAAAAACTATAACAGTCTCTCAATTATACTAAAATAACACTGCTGGGAACCATACATTACCATTACTGTAATGTTCAGCGTTTCATGCAATTACCCGCTTTGTCGTTTTGATTGCAGCCGATGGAGATCTGCAAAAAAAAAGGGATGAAGATGATCTTGGCTGGAATAGAGCGAGTTTGAATGACATTGTGAGGGTCCTTCATGAGCACTAATCCAACTATCTGAACTGAAGATCGTAAAAGCTACAGAGAGTCTATTAACACAACATGCATAATACAGCAGCTTGAGATCAACCTTGTAGACAGAAATGTAATGACTCAGCATCATTTTCCAGTTTAATATGAAATATCTCAGCCTCTCAATCGAAATATCTCCAGATCAACTCACCTCAAGTTATGACTTTGTGACTGTAGTCGTCTGGAAATCACGGCTTTCAGAAATTCAGACAGACATCACACTTCTGCCGTTTCCTGTTAGATCGCTGAGATTTCACCCATAGCTCAGTGCTTATTTTAGTCATAGTTTGTCTTTTAACAATTATACTTTTAATTTTTATCTATGAAACTTATTTTTATATTAAAAATACAATATTCAAAAATTCTAATTAAAATATTTTTATTTGAATTGTATTTATATTCTAATATTTTATATTAACAAATGATTTACATTTTAAATTTATATTCAATATTTCATTATTTTCTATTTTTTATGTTTAAATATTTGCATTTATAATTAGAAATACTTTTAAATTATTAATTTTATTAACTTACTTTTATATTCAAAATATTATATTAAAAAATCATATTTAGTTTTGAAATAGTTTGAAATACATTCAAATATTTTATTTTAAAAAACATTAAACGTATTATTATTAACAATATTTGATAACTTTATATTCATATATTTATACCCAAATTATATTTATACTCAATACTTTATATTACTATTTATAAATTATATTTATACTCCAAATTTTATATTCAAATATTTGAATTTGCATTTCGAATTTAAGATATATTCAAATATTTTATATTCGAAAAATAAAACCTTATTTTTTAGTATTTCGTCATTTTATATTCATCAACTCTGACATAATTTTGTCAAGGGCACGCGCGGCGGAGTGCACCATTGACGAGCTTGTGCGCATGCCGCATTCAAAGTTAAAAATATTCCAACTTTTGCCGATGCGCTGTGTGACGATTGCCCACGCGGCCAATAGAAACGGTGCATCGAAACAAGCACGGAAAGCAAAATGGATGAACAGCTTATACTGTACTGTAGGCTACACCTGGAAACGGAGGTCTTTCGCGAGCCTGAATTCCCCAAACTCTTCCCTGGACCTGAGGGTTTCATGCACCCACAGCCTCTTCTTCCTTGCTGCTCTCTTTCTTCTTCTTCTTCTTACTAACAGGGCTAGTGCTATCTCTCGCTTCTTAGCACGGGATAGATACATATTTGCTGCTGACCGAATGGTGGAACAACAATCAAATAACTAGACATATAGAACTCTCGCTGAACTCTTTTACTTTGCTCTGGCAAACGAAGCGCAAATCGCTTTGTATCTGAGCCACTTTGGCAGGTCGAATTTTAAATATAATATATACATTTTTCAATTGCATCGAAATAACTAAGTGCAATGTAGTGTCAAAAATATAGATTTGAGATACTGAAATATCTGAAACACTTACAATACTCATTTTCCGACAGCGAGTGACACACAAACCTCGTTTCATTTGCTCCGGATGAATATTGTTGTTGTGCAGGGCTTGAATTTCGGCATGGGATTGCGTGTATTGTGCATAATTTTACTCATTCCCGCAGATTTTGTGCGCTCATAAAGCCCCTCTCAGCACTAAATTGAGTTATTTTTCGCTGCTTATTGCACTTAAACAGTCAGACACACACAAAATAATGTCAAAATGCCGGTCTTGGCGAGTGTTCACGTAAACACAGTCAGTTCTGTTTTAAGTGAACGTAAACAGTTGAGAAAGAAAACACGCGTGTAACAGTGTAACGGATCTGTGCGACAGCTCTTAAAGGGACAGCAGCCAATAAACTTGCTGACAAATTATGAGATAATATTAAAAATATCTGTATGGCATTTTTCCCCTATGGTATCGGTCAAAATTGTGGTCAGTGAGTGGTTAGTAACTTTGGAAAACTCGAGCCACAATGGCTGGTGAGCAAAAAAGTTCATGTCAAGTGCCTTGTATGATCATAATTAACATTTTGCGCATATTTGAGCGCGTCGCATGAAATTTACTGACCATGCATCATGGAAGGGAACGCGGGCCAAGCTTGGATCAATTCTCACTGGAATTGAAAGTTTTGCACCTGTCGGGCCTCCCTCATCTTCTCCCACAATCCCCTACCTGCAGCACACCCATCGTCATCACACCCAGCTGCAGAGAAATGAAGCGATAAACGGCCCGAGGTTGATCCGAGAGGGGAAGATTGGCGACGTGAGGGCAGAGCAAACGCAGATTGGAGCTGGTCTTCTCCCTTTGGTGCAGGCGAATCAGAACAATGGGTGCTGGGAAGGGAGAGCAGTGTCAATACTCCCCACCGCCTGCACATTCACCCGTCTGAATGGGACGCACCGTGAGGGGGAGAGCGACGCGAGCGGCTGAAAGGGAAGTGGTGAAAAAGCCACACGAGGGGCCAATTGATGCTGCTAGCAGGTGGATGGTTCTCCTTTCAGGCCAAACTGCTGAGGGGAGGGGAAAAAAACCAACACATTTCCTTTTTCAAGGGGATCACTTATCTGAAATCAGCAGTCTATTGAAATGGGCCTCCTCTCCTTTCGCGCTCCCCCACTTTTTGGCTCTCTCGGGCTGCGGCTCTCCAAACACACACACACACACATATTGCTTTTTCCTGCTGTCTGAGTGTGTTTCTCCTCCTCCACCAGCACCTGGTTCTCTGCACAGCGGGGCGATGTGCTCAAAAGCGAGCGAGGGAGGTGGTTAAGCATCATTATAGCGGCGTTTGAGCTCTAGCGGAGCCCACACACACACACTTACCCACAAGACACTGCAAAGCCAGGGGCCTTACAGATGTTCCAGAGCGCATTGTCGAGCCTCCCGGGCTCTTTGTGAGGACGAATGTCCTGTTGCTTACGAAATTGGCCTCAGTTTGAAACGCACTTCTGTAATGTGCAGTAAAGATTCCTCTCAAACGCATTTACTTCACCCTCAAATTGTACGTGCTGCTGTTATAGAGCAAATTGAGCTGGATGCGTAACCCCCTGTTACGCTAACTCTAACTTGTTTAAGCTCCATTTGATACTGATGAAATTCCTCGGATCTGGGCGGCCTTTATTCATGGGACATTTGTGAGTCAAATTAGCCTCTTCAGGTTGGGCTAAATGCTCTCTTCATTGTATTACAGTAAGCTGCGGAAAGCAAACGAGCCCACATTACAGCGTTACGGAGGAATTACATACGTACCGAGTGGTTTTAATAAATTCTCATGCAATTATGTGGCCAAGCAGCCTGTGATTACACATCCTTATTGTTATTGCACAAGTAATTGATTATATTTGCATGTAACATATGCACGCTCATTGCACAGTTTAGATAACATATAATAATTAAACTTAATGCATTAATATTACTATGATGAACAGCTAATTTTTGTACATGACATTTGCTATGTTTCCATCCAAAGTTGCAAATTTAACATGTGCAAAATTGGAAAAACCATATAAAACATTTGGGAATAAAGCAGAGAGAACAAAATCGTCACTTCCTGGGAAATTGGTGCAAAATATCAGTAATAAAAATGAAAGTTGCTGCGCTCTGGGAAGAAACTATGGCTCTTTTTTTCTCCAGACTTTGGTGGCAGACGAATCGCTGTTATATTCTCTTGCGTTGGGATGCTGGTGTTTGGGAGCGCAATCGTGTGAGACGCTTCCGGAGGGAATTCTGATCACAGACTTTGGCTCAGGCCTTTCAGAGCCACCAAACCAACATTTGAGATGCTGCGATGCCATTGGTCCACTGGTTAGTCCAGTTATCCAATCACAGCCTCTGCTGAAGCAAAGTCACGCTGTTTTTTTGTTGCGCATCGAGGGATTTATTCAGTAAACGTTTTTCCATTGTAGTATATGTGCATGTCTTTTTATCAGATAAATAAAATGTATACACCACATTTTCTGAATTTATGCAATATCCCAAAATGCGCATAAAAATAGGTGGATGGAAACACGGCTACTGTGGTCTAAACATATTTATCCTTGTAGAAAGTATTTAATGTTTTTAATACATTGCACAGATTAAAACTCATTAATATTACTATGATGAACAGCAAAATTTGTACATGACACTTGCTATGTTTCCATCCAAAGTTGCAAATTTAATTTATGTGCAAAATTGGCAAAAAAAAAAAAAAATAGCATAAAACATTTGCAAATCAAACAGCGTTTTCTTCCCATGTGTTCAAGAGAGCAACATCACTTCCTGGGAAATTGGTGCAAAATATCAGTAATCAAAATGGAAGTTGCTGCGATCGGGGAAGAAACTATGGCTCTTTTTTTCCTCCAGACGTGCGTCTCAGAGTGGCAGACGAAACGCTGTCGTGTTCTCTTGCGTTGGGTTGCTGAACCCCCAGACAACACCAACATTTGAAATGCTGCGATGTGATTGGTCCACTGGTTAGTCCAGTTATCCAATCACAGCCTCTGCTGAGGCAAAGTCCCATTGGATTTATTCGGTAAATGTGTTTCCATTGTAGTTTATGTGCATGTCTTCTTATCGGATACATTTTTTTATCTAACTCAAATCCAGCGCATAATTTTATGCGCATTTTTAAAATCTAATTTCCCAAAATGCGCATAAAAATAGGTGGATGGAAACACGGCTACTGTGGTCTAAACGTATTTATCTATTTATCGTTGTAGAAATTATGTAATGTTTTTAATACACTGCAGAGTTTAGATAAAGTTTAATAACAATGCAATGCATTAAGATTAGCAGACGCTTTTATCCAAAGCAACGCACAAGACAGAAACAAAAGCATAGCACAGTTTAGATAACATCTAATAATCACTTTAACCTTAACATGCATTAACATGAACAGCAAACATTTTTACATGACACTGCAGACTGAACATATTTATCCTTGTAGAAAGTATTTAATGTTTTTTGGCCTTTTATTTTGCACCACATTACAGTAGAGTTTGATTGGACACAGCCTTTGATGTCAACAATAAAAGCTTATTTTAGGGCCTTATGATTTCCGTGATGCAGAAAACGTGGACGGAATTAAAATAATAAAAAACTGAATTTACTGGATTACATGGAATTTCACGGAATTTGCTAAATTTTTGATGAATGAATCAAAAGCAGGTCAAGTTGCGATATATAGACAAGTGTCTGTGAATATTAAACCGCAAAAAATACTATTTAAATATGAATCCTGCATGTTCTGCGTGTCTCTGTGTGAATGAACGAATGGTTTCATTTCCCACACACACACACTGAAGCAAACGTGACGCTCGTGGTGTTTTCAGCCTCACTATATGAGGACATGAACGCATGAACTTCATCTCCAGAGCCGCTTCATCAGCATTTTACCATTTCATTTGAGAAACATTATCATCATATCATAAATATACAGAAACTCAAAGCTCTTCATGGCAACCCGTCAAAATAAAAGTTTGATTTAACTTGAAATTGTACAGTAGAATTTATCTACGTCTCAATGTAATAATAATACTAACTCTAATAATAATAACAATTAAAAAAAAAAAATGTTTAATTTAATATGATTAAAAAATCAATTAAAATAATGTTTTATGCCTTCATTTGACTGCCAGAAAAAATTTACATTTCTTAGAAATTACATTTTATTTTTAAATTAATAAATTGTTGTTTTTATGAATTCAGTTAATTAGACATGCTTTTTGATTTATTAAAATCGTATTAAACCATTATCCAGAAAACTTAAAACAGAAAATAAAAATAAAATGGGGCATAGGGCCCTAAACATGTCATTTTTGTTAAACTTTTAATAAATTGTTGTTAAATTGTATAAGTTTCATGATTTCAATTAACTAACATTTTAATTAACCATTAAAATGGAGTCCCAAAAAAAAAAAAAACGGAATTTGGGAAAAAATAAAACAGATTTCTTAAAGGGCCCTACTATTTATTCACAATTATGTGGTCAGTTTGATTTCTATCTGTATTGAACATTGTTTTTCAGAACAGACCTGCTGTAAAGTTTGAATCAAAAGATTGCACTGATCAGATAACGGCAGTGACAAAACCCAGGTTCGAAACCAAACGCACATCAGACACAAATAACAGCTCCCGTCCCAATCGCAGCACCGAAGCCCTAATCTATGCAGATATGCAGCACGTTCTGCTCCACTGCGGAGATGCACCGCAGAGCTTGTTCATCGAGCTGTTATCGTCTCCCAAATCAAATCCTCGGCACCCTCCGGGCTGCGCATTTGTGTTTCAACTGCCTGCTAATATGGCTGATTCCTCCGATTGTGGATTTGATAATTCGTTGATTGGTTAAACGGCGCGCTACGCTGTGAAATCTCTCCAGCGATATCCTCTAAATAACCGTCGGAAGCGGCTGGCGTCTAAACGAGGGTCACATTTGGGATCTTCATGTCTGTTTTGGATGCATCATCTGTGACACCTCTCCAATTAAACGGCGTCTCTGTGATTGAGACTGGGGGCAGACGGTCGGCGGATATCAAGGTGCCCGTTAAGAGATCACAGGGGGATACGCACGTATGTTAATCGACTCTGTTAATGTAGCAATGAATTAAGAGTTTAGATGTCACAGGAGGTTTAACGCAGCTGATCCAGAGCAGAGGCCGTGGTTCCTGCCGGTCAGGGCCCGGGCCGTGTGGGGGCTAATTATGGCAAATTGGAAAAGTGTGCATGCGACGTGCATGTGGGGCCTCCCTCGGCGCTCGCCGCTTCCCGCCGTCAGGGTCTGATGGTGCCCGCCCGGCCCGCACCTGCTCCTCACCGGCCTGTGATAGATAGAGCCGACCGGTGGCTCAATAACAGTCTCCCGCCTGGTATTGATGGACTGCGGGGCCGCAGGCTTTGTGAGTGAGGATCATCTGCTGGAAATTGTCTCTCCGCCCCCTCAGCACCTGCGCAGAGGGATGCGATAGGTGTGCGGACGGGCGAGAGGGGCCTCTGGGACCCCCTTTTTTTGGAGCGATACCCCATCTAACATGAGCACGCCGTAACGGGTGTGTGTTTGTGTGTTATGGGGGTTGCTGCAACCCCGCACATGTGTCCTCTCTCCCTCCTTATTATTCCGTAATTAGCCCTTTGGCTGTCTGCTGGAGGACGGCCGTCCCCCCCTCGAGAGCCGTCTGTGTTGACAGACACACACAGACCCAGAAAAACAAACACACACCGAACGGCGTTTGACTTCCAAACAGCAAAAATCCTGACTTCTAGAGAAGGCAAACACGCTCAGGCGCCCGTAGCGATTTGGCCTTTGTGGTTCGCTTCCAAGTCTCCATCCAGCTGGTACTCCACCACAACAATGCATGAAATCACAGTTTAAAGCACTAATGACGCATTTTGCGATATTCCACTAACGTCAGATTTTTACGCATATCAAAACAGATGTCTGGCTCGCAACTGCTTAAAACGCAGACGCTCTGGATGACGGCCACGGTCAAGAAGATATTTTGAGATTCTCAAGCCGTCCCAACTAAAGGTTTCGCATTCGACACCAGCTGCTCCTGCTCCAGTGAATAATGCAACACTATTGCGATAATCGGTTTGATCGCTCTATACCAGACTTCATGCATGCAGTGGCGCTTTTGACGACAGGCCTACAACAGTTACTGAAATCACAGTTTAAAGCACTAATGGTGTATTTTGAGGAGCGGAATCGGCCTGTTTGTCTGTCAATAGAAAGCTGTAGTTGTGATATTCTGCTAACGCATTTTACGTAGTGTTAATTTCGTTAACAAAATCTATAATGAAAAATGTTCGTCGACAACCTTTTTTTCCATGGCTAAGATGAGAATGACAAGACGACATCAACGTCATTAAAGGGGTCCTATTATGCCCTTTAACAAAGTCTTGATTTAGTTTTTAAGGTGTACTAGAATATGTTTTAATTCATAATAAATAATAAAAACTTTGCAAAAGCACATTTTATCAAACTAAGTATGACCAGTTGTAGACCACTGACGTGTAAACTGAATTTGGTGACACTACATTGTGTAACATTGAAGTTAATGATTTTTTTTTCTTCACTTTTAGGGTTTTGCACTTTGCAAACGGTCCCTTCGGACTTGTCTGTCAGCCGCCAGCTCATATAGACCAATTTATACTATACGTTTGATTTGAGGAAAATTAGGTTGTAGCTCGTTGTCTACGTTACTATGATTGGAAAGAGGTGTCATTTGTGTTTTAACAACGTTTAGCTCACGAGTTATTGATCCGGGAAGTTAGTAAGTTATTGATTACTAGGAATTTCACCGTTTAAATTTTTGAGAGAAGTTTCATGTTTTTCCTATAGGCCTATATCGATAAACAGCCTATAATAAATTAGGAAACGTATGGGTTGACATTCTCGTGATTTGAGCTTATAGGTGAAAGTGTAGTTATTCTAATGTAAATGTAAAAATATATTCCTATTTACTATAATTAATAATAATTTTTAGCAAAATAATCAATTTAAACATTATGCAGCATGACGAAAATGTGTTTTCATTGACTAAAACCCCCGGTTTCACAGACAAGGCTTAAGCAAGTCCCAGACTAAAATGCATGTTTGAGCTGTTTTAACAGAAAGCAACTTACACTGTCAAAAGTATTGGGACGCCCCTCCAAATCACTGATTTCAGGTGTTCAATCACTTCATGGCCACAGGTGTATAAATCAAGCACTAGGCATGCAGACGCTTCTACAAACATTTGTGAAAGAATGGGTCGCTCTCAGGAGCTCAGTGAACTCAAGCGTGGTACCGTGATAGGTTGCCATCTGTGCAATAAGTCCATTCCTGAAATTTCCTCACTGCTAAATATTCCACGCTCAACTGTTAGTGGGATTATAACAAAGTGGAAGCAATTGGGAACAACAGCAACTCAGCCACGAAGTGATAGGCCACGTAAAATCACAGAGCGGGGTCAGCGCATGCTGAGGGTCACAGTGCACAGAATCGGCAACTTTCTGCAGAGTCAATAGCTACAGACCTCCAAACTTCCTGTGGCCTTCAGATGAGCTCAAGAACAGTGCGTAGAGAGCTTCATGGAATGGGTTTCCATGGCTGAGCAGCTCTTCCAAGCCTTACATCACCAAGTGCAATGCAAAGCGCCGGATGCAGTGGGGTAAAGCACGCCGCCACTGGACTCTTCTCTGTCTGGAAATCCCATGGACGAGTCTGGGTTTGGCGGTTGCCAGGAGAACGGGACTTGTCTGACTGCATTGTGCCAAGTGTAAAGTTTGGTGGAGGGGGGGTTATGGGGTGGGGTTGTTTTTCAGGGGTTGGGCTTGGCCCCTTAGTTCCAGTGAAAGGAACTCTTAATGCTTCAGCATACCAAGACATTTTGGACAATTTCATGCTCCCAACTTTGTGGGAACAGTTTGGGGATGGCCCCTTCCTGCTCCAACATGACTGCGCTCCAGTGCACAAAGCGTCGGTCCATAAAGACATGGATGAGCGAGTTTGGTGTGGAGGAACTTGACTGGCCTGCACAGAGTCCTGACCTCATCCCGATAGAACATCTTTGAGATGAATTAGAGCGGAGACTGCGAGCCAGGCCTTCTCGTCCAACATCAGTGCCTGACCTCACAAATGCGCTTCTAGAAGAATGGTCAAAAATTCCCATAAACACACTCCTAAACCTTGTGGAAAGCCTTCCCAGAAGAGTTGAAGCTGTTATAGGGTGGGCCAACTCCATATTAAACCCTACGGATTAAGAATGGGATGTCATTAAAGTATATGTGCATGTAAAGTCAGGCGTCCCAAAACTATTGGCAATATAGTGCATCTTAAAATATGTCAGTGCCATAGTTTTTTGTAAGACACGTCTAAGCCCTGTCTGCAAAACCAGGCCATAGTCGGCTAAAATTTGACTAAACAAAAATGGCAAGTTTGACTAAATATGATAAAAACTAAAAAGTACATTTGACACAAGACTAAGACTAAATTAAAAAACACCTGACAAAATTAACACTAATTTCATGCAATCGATAGCCATCAAGACCAATGTCTGGCTCGCAACTGTAACAAATGCAGATGTTCTGAACGATGCCTGTGATTGGGAAGATATTTTGAGATTCTTAAGCAGTCCGAACAAAAAGGTTTCGCATTCGACACCAGCTGCTCCTGCTCCAGTGAATAATGCAGCGCTATTCTGAAACCTTCTATTGATCAAAGAATCCTGAAAAAAATGTATCACAAAAATATAATACAATGATCAACACCACAAACATATTAAGCAGCTGTTTTCAATTTTGATAATAATCAGAAATGCATATTAGAATGATTTCTGAAGGATCATATGACACTGAAGACTGGAGAAATGATGCTGAAAATTCAGCTTTAATCACAGGAATAAAATTACATTTCACTGTATATTCACATAAAAAACAGCTGTTTCAAATTGCAATAGTTTTTGCTATAATAGTATTTTTGTTCAAACAAATGAATGCATTAGAGACTGACCCCAGAACTGGTTCTCAACCGGTGACCCAACTTCTATTGTGATAAGCAGTTTGCTCGCTCTACATCAGGGTTCATGCATGAGGTTGGGCTTTTGATGGCGGGCAAAAAAAGACGTTTCAGCTCTGTTTTCGCAGCTGTGATGCCGTGCACGCAAAAGCTGTGATTCCGTGCCCCGGGCTAAACTTGGGCGCTCCTCTGAGAGTCCAGGTGCCTCCTGGGTGCTGATGCAATCCTACCTGCCATTTTTAAAGACAGCTAAAAAACCCCACTAAAGTAACCTGGGTCCAGAAGGACAAAGCAAGCGCTTCAGTCTGAGGTAGAGGGAAACCCATAAACGGCCAACAGCGCAAACACAAGCACGTACTACGATACCCACAGTGTGCGAATCAGTCAGGGACTAATTAACCCATCATCGCAACCCAACTGCCTGGTGCTCCGCTCACCTGCCTCTTTCTTACTGCAGAGAGCGTGTAAATCTCTCGCTGACGGCCGGAGACGCGGGGATTAATCTGCGACGTTGCCGCATGGCATCTTTAACCTCGCTCATGAGGTGACGGGCCCTCTGTGCTCCCTGCGAAAGGCAGTTGAAACACAATAAACGTGTTTTAATGACATTGCAGTCCCATTATGAATATGGGAATCTCCAGGGCGCACTCAAAGAACAAATGAAATGCAAATGGAAGTTTGAAGACAGTCATTTGGAGTGTTAGTTTGGCTTCTTCTGCAATGGGGATAAAAATCATAAAGTAAATAAAATGCAAATGATGAAACTCACCATTCACTTAGCATCTACTGACGCCGTTTGAGCCGTGGGCATCTGCAAAACAAAAGAAATATACTGTTTAAAAGTTTGGGATCAGTAAGATTAAGTAAGTAAAATTAATACTTTTATTCAGCTAGGACGCATTAAATTCCTCAAAAACGACAGTGTAGACATGCATAATGTTCCAAAAGATTTCAAATAAATGCTGTTCTTTTGAACTTTTTATTCATCAAAGAATCCTGAAAAAGTATCACAGGTTATAAAAAATATTAAGCAGCAAAACGCTTTCCAACATTGATGAAAAATCCTCATATGAGAATGATTTCTGAAGGGTCATGTGACGCTGAAGACTGGAGTAATGATGATAAATTCAGCTTTGATCACAGGAATAAATTACACTTTACTATATATTCACATAGAAAACTATTTTACATTGTAACAATAATATTCACTGTAAATTAGAGCTGGTTACAATACAGATGTAATCAAACTTTAAAGGGACACAGATATTGACGTCAACAACAATAACCTATTTATTTCTCTGTCCTCCTAACTATAGTATGCACAATTATATAGTCAGTTTGATTTGTATTTGCACTGAACATAGTTTTTCTCTGCTGTCTGCGATCTTATCAGAACAGACTTCTGAAGTCGTCGACAAAAAATATATAGCAAAAGTGTTGCTTTAGCCAATTTATTTTGCTAATACAATGCGACTTGTATGACTATGCACAACTATCTATAAAATGCAACCTATCTAAACAGACGAAACTGCGCTCCAATCGCGTCCCGTACAGTCTGAGTCAACGACACTGCAGGAAAGCATTTTGTCAATATGCAAAAGATGGAGGGTGTCCAAACACAGACAGCCGGATATAGATGGAACTAATCTGCATTAGTATTCGGCGCACACACACACACTGTAGCGTGTTTGATGGGTTTGTCTGGCATATTTGAGCGTGCGTGTGGCACAGCAGTGATTAATCTGACGCTGTCATGTCTCCACAGATGTTTACATGGAGATGTTTGAGGAGCACGTGTCTGATAGAGTGTGTATCTCCCGTCTTCCTCATCTTCAAACACACACATATACGACGTCACCTGGGCCATCTGGAGGACAGTGGAGAAAGGCTGACCTACACACACACACACACACACACACACACACACACATACATTCAAAACCCCCTAGCGTCAAAAAATCATTGTCTGCCAATCATTGTCAGACTGCTCTTTTACAAAACCCAGCGAGCTGACTACCAAGGTTTGTGTGTCCAGACATTCCGTCGTTACCAATAGAATTCAATGGCACTTGCGACCATAGCTGGCTAATGAAGGTTTTGGGGAACGCACCTGTTGGTGTACCCACTGAAACTTTCATCATATAAGTAGCAAAAACAGAGGTGCATCATCTCGTTCTCTAAATAAGCAGGTTGCTGAACTCCTCTGGTATACAATGATCAGGCATAACATTATGACCACCTTCCTAGTAATTCAATTCACATTTACTTGTATAGCGCTTTTCACAATACATATCGTTTCAAAGCAGCTTTACAGAAAATGCATGCGTTTACATTACAATTTAGAGTAATATTGTGTAGGTCCCCCTTTTGCTGCCAAAACAGTCCTGACCCATCGAGGCATGGCCTTCTTCCTATAGTGCATCCTGGTGCCATGTGTTCCCCAGGTAAGCCACGCACCCGGCCATCCGCGTGATGTAAAAGAACACGTGATTCATCAGACCAGGCCACCTTCTTCTATTGCTCCGTGGTCCAGTTCTGATGCTCACGTGCCACTGTTGGTGCTTTCGGCGGTGGACAGGGGTCAGCATGGGCACCCTGACTGGTCAGCGGCTATGCAGCCCCATACACAACAAACTGAGATGCACTGTGTATTCTGACACCTTTCTATCAGAACCAGCATTAACTTCTTGAGCAATTTGAGCTCCAGTAGCTCGTCTGTTTGATCGGACCACACGGGCCAGCCTTCACTCCCCACGTGCATCAATGAGCCTTGGCCGCCCATGACCCTGTCGCCAGTTCTCCACTGTTCCTTCCTTGGAGCACTTTTGATAGATCCTGACCACTGCAGACCGGGAACACCCCACAAGAGCTGCAGTTTTGGAGATGCTCTGACCCAGTCGTCTAGCCATCACAATTTGGCTCTTGTCAAACTTACTCAAATCCTTATGCTTGCCCATTTTTCCTGCTTCTAACACATCAACTTTGAGGACAAAATGTTCACTTGCTGCCTAATATATCCCACCCACTAACAGGAGCCATGATGAAGAGATCATCAGTGTTATTCACTTCACCTGTCATAATGTTATGCCTGATCAGTGTATATTGTGATGTTCTGTGTTGCAGTCACAGCCAGCTTCGCTGTGCAACAAAGGGTTCTGTGTTTCTGTCACCGGTTTTGATCGTGCGTGGCGTTAAGAGTGTGTCGGATTTCAAAAAGACAATTTGAAATCCGATTTGAGCAGCCAAAGCATCCAGACAAAGACGCATCTGTAAAAATTGGAATTGCATTTCAAACCACTTCCAAATGTGGTTTGAATCAGATTTGAAATAAAAAAAATCTGATTTCATGTGTTTTTTTGCTGTCCAAACCCACTTTGATAAAATCTGGTTATGCAAAAAATCAGATTTTTCCTGGCAGTCTGAACATAGCCCTAGACAGCATTTTTTAGGCATCATAGGTTTGTTTCCGAACTTAAAGCTGTTACAAAAGGTAGGCAACAACATTTCGCACCCTTCTAAGATGATCTATGAAATTTTGCATCACATGCACTCTTGGAAGCAAAGGCTATGCATCGCAAAAAGCTCAGTAAAAAGGCCAAGAAGGTTGATCTGAGAGAAATACAGTTGATTAAAAACATATATTTTTATTCAATACTGAAAAGAATCAGTAAAAAAACACTCAAAAAAACACAGATCTCTCTAATATCTCAAATGTTTCTCCTAAACAATGGATACCAGTGTTATTTTAGTATAGATACTATTATAGCTTTTATTTAAAACTATTTTTTTTATTACATTTTAAACTCTTAAACTATGATTGAATTTGCCAAGCTGACAAATCAAGAAAAATAGCTCTTGACAGTAATTGATCATTGAAAATCCCTTACAGAGGAAAAAATGATATCAGAGACCTCTTTAATGTCTCAGTTGTTTCTCCTAGATAGCAATGAGATTAAATGGAGTGCTTTTTCTCTTTAAAAAAAAAGAGCAAGAGATCTCAATAAGTTTTCAAATCATGCTCCAGTTTGCCAAAGACACCAAAGTCGGCACTCAATATGAACTCAAACATTTCTCTTCAAAAAAATCTGAGCTGCTCCACATTGATTTTATAGCTCTATACTCTTACTGGATGACGACTATTTGATTCAATTTTTGTTTCTCAAAGAGTTTTAGGAGAAACATCAAAGACAAAGCAGACACTAAAACAAAAATGAGAACTCCATTAAGTCTCCCGAGCAATAAAAGAGCAACTTCTGTGCAACAGAATTGGGTTGGCAGAGCGCAGAGGACAGTGAAACATCACGTTTATATGATCTGTCGTGGTGACCTGCCAGTCTGGATGAATGCGAGAATCAGCTGTCTCTGTCTCGGTCTAAATCTCGGCTCCAGATGGCATAAAACCCTGACGTCGATGCCTGACAGTTGTGGCGCGTGACGGCGTGGCACAAGGTGAAGTGCGTCTGCTTTACATTGATGCACGCTGCCAAAAAAACCCTGCACAGCACAGCATGCATCCGCAGTGCTGCAGACCTGCATTCTGCATCCAAATCACTGATTACGGCACGCAGGCCGCCTCCGCAGGGACCAGCACACGATACAGAGGCAGACAATGGAAAACACTCAGAGACAACAGCCTGATCACACACACAAACACGTGGATAAGTGCAAGTTTTAGTAGGGCCATCAATTGAATGTGCTTGTTTCATTAATTACAGAACTAGAACGTAAAAGTACGACAGCAAGGAACAGAGTGCAATGTTTAACTACCTGACCAATGATCATGCAAACTGGGTAAACATTTGGTTTTTCGACCATTCCAAATGGGTAAAATTCAACAATTTGCAAATGGAGATGCATTGAGATCCCCATATTTAATCATAGGGGATTTAATAGTGCAGGACTTAAAAAATCTTCTTTAGTACTTCTTGTGTTACATGTTTGCAAACTTTAGAAAAACAGTATTTTTGCCACTCAGACAGGTATGTTTTATGCAATTGTTTTGATAGAAGGAAACAAGATACATTTCTAGTGTCAACATTATTTGTTCTTCAGACATTCCTCTGTCAGTTGTGTGCAAAGTGACCCAAGTTTGGTTTTTGACCACTGAAAATGTGTACAAAACTGAACAGTTTGCTCATGGAGCCACATTGACATCCCTGTATCTCTGGAACTGAACAATACAGGAACTTAAAAATGAAGCTAACACAAGTTTGTTAAGAACCATAAACGAAAATTACATTAAGATATCTTTAATATTTCTTGAGTTACAGGCATGCAAACTTGCATTTTCCCATTTATGTACTGTCACCATTGCCATATAATTCAACAAGAACTGCTAAAGTCAAGAGGTTTTACTAACAGACCTACCTATGTTTGTAAAAAATTATGCTGCCATCTTTTCTAAAATCATCCCCCTCACTTATAATTTGGCTCTGAAAAGTACAATTTTGACCCCCATTTGCAAAATAGTGGTTTGCTGAGTAAATATTCATCCATGGCATTACATTTTTGGCTTTCTTCTTCATTTATGCATCACCAGAAAAAAAAAAACTTTTAAATGACAATGTGGCGTTCATAGTGCAAAATACAGAAAAACATCAAAACATGAAGCAATGGTCAAAGAAATCTGTCTGCATATACACTGATCAGGCCTAATATTGTGTTGGTCCCCCTTTTGCTGCCAAAACAGCCCTGACCCGTCGAGGCATGGACTCCACTAGACCCCTGAAGGTGTGCTGTGGTATCTGGCACCAAGATGTTAGCAGCAGATCCTTTAAGTCCTGTAAGTTGCGAGGTGTGGCCTCCATGGATCAGACTTGTTTGTTCAGTACATCCCACAGATGCTCGACTGGATTGAGATCTGGGGAATTTGGAGGCCAAGTCAACACCTCAAACTCATTGTGCTCCTCAAACCATTCCTGAACCATTCGTGCTTTGTGGCAGGAGCATTATCCTGCTGGAAGAGCCACAGCCACCAGGGAATACCGTTTCCATGAAAGGGTATACATGGTCTGCAACAATGCTTAGGTAGGTGGTACGTGTCAAAGTAACATCCACATGGATGGCAGGACCAAAGGTTTCCCAGCAGAACATTGCCCAAAGCATAACACTGCCTCCGCCGGCTTGCCTTCTCCCCATAGTGCATCCTGGTGCCATGTGTTCCCCAGGTAAAACACGCACACGCACCCGGCCATCCACGTGATGTAAAAGAAAACGTGATTCATCAGACCAGGCCACCTTCTTCCATTGCTCCGTGGTCCAGTTCTGATGCTCACGTGCCACTGTTGGTGCTTTCGGCGGTGGACAGGGGTCAGCATGGGCACCCTGACTGGTCAGCGGCTATGCAGCCCCATACGCAACAAACTGAGATGCACTGTGTATTCTGACACCTTTCTATCAGAACCAGCATTAACTTCTTGAGCAATTTGAGCTTCAGTAGCTCGTCTGTTTGATCGGACCACATGGGCCAGCCTTCGCTCCCCACGTGCATCAATGAGCCTTGGCCGCCCATGACCCTGTCACCGGTTCTCCACTGTTTCTTCCTTGGAGCACTTTTGATAGATACTGAGCACTACAGACCGGGAACACCCCACAAGAGCTGCAGTTTTGGAGATGCTCTGACCCAGTCGTCTAGCCATCACAATTTGGCCCTTGTCAAACTCGCTCAAATCCTTACGCTTGCCCATTTTTCCTGCTTCTAACACATCAACTTTGAGGACAAAATGTTCACTTGCTGCCTAATATATCCCACCCACTAACAGGAGCCGTGATGAAGAGATCATCAGTGTTATTCACTTCACCGGTCATAATGTTATGCCTGATTGGTGTACATCTACCAGCAATTAAAATAAAACATATTGCACAGGAAAAGCAAATATGTGTTCGGTCCCTAAGTCTACTAAGAATGAATAATTGCAACAAAAAAAAACCCAGTTGTACGTCTGTGATAGACTGATGCTCAATGATATAAAATAAAACAAACAATAACTTCCAAAGCCACTCTTTGTCTATTTAATTATTTACTTTCCACAATAATGTAAATAATCAATCATAATAATTCAATATTTAATGGAAAAAAAACAGCAAACATTGATGCATGCTTTTAATTGTGGTATATTTGACCAGTTAACATCATGCAATACATTTGTAATCAACTTAAAGCCTAGTTTTTAGACATAATTATAACAGATTTTTTGCTCATGCCCAGTTCTGCTTTTCGAGGTTTTGAAGCACAAACATGGACGAGTATCAAACCACAACAATCAGAGGAGAGACGGGCCCTTCGATAATGAGCTCTGACTCACTGAACGATGTTTCAACAGGTAAAAAAGCCTTGATAACATAACACAGGCTGAATGCAAAAGTACGGGAAATGAGCATGCACAAATAAATATCCAATAATGACCAATATATCCAATATGTTACTGATACATCATGCTTTTCAGTATATATTTTGAACACAACACCAATGCGCCAACTGCAGCTCTCAAAAGATTCTTGAAGAAAGAGAGAGACAGACAGAGCGGAGGAAAGCAAGGTTATTTGCATGGAGGGCCACGGACGGCCCCGTTCCCCGTATCTGATGTCAGTCCCCGACACTGATAGACTGCGTCTCCCATTTAAGGGATAATGAGATTGCTCGAGCCACACAAACCTCCGCTGACTGCACTGCACCGACGCTACGGCAGTCACTTCATCTCTCGGAGACTAAACAACTCCGCCTGCGACCCAGACACTCGATACGAACGCACTCGGCTCATCAAGAGCCCGAGCTCCAATGTAATGGAGAGAAGTGGGTGAAAACGAAGAGGACGTGCGGCAGCAGAACACCTGATTGGCTGAAAACAGGGCCCATTTGGATCACAGCGTCTTCCTCAGGTGGTAGAGGATGTGTGAAATCACAAATGAGATCTGTTTAATATCTCAGTTGTTTCTCACAGATAGCAGCGTGTCTCCTCTGTGTCTCTAAAGTTTGAGAAAGGGCTTTGACTGTGATCAGATATGAGATACCAAAGTGTGCAATCAGATTTCATATTTCAACACGTCAGATCTCAATAAGAGTTCAAACATTTCTCATCACATTCACCCAAGAAGACTATATCTGATCTATGCTATATGCAGAATCATTTTATATCTCTATAACACATACATGCCCTGTCCAAATACCCACACTTGCGGTCTTGTCCACTTGAGAGTGCGTGCACGCGACAGGAAGTAAGTGCGCAAGACTGTCTTAAAAGTGAAATTAATTAGATAGTACATATACACTCACCTAAAGGATTATTAGGAACACCTGTTCAATTTCTCATTAATGCAATTATCTAATCAACCAATCACATGGCAGTTGCTTCAATGCATTTAGGGGTGTGGTCCTGGTCAAGACAATCTCCTGAACTCCAAACTGAATGTCAGAATGGGAAAGAAAGGTGATTTAAGCAATTTTGAGCGTGGCATGGTTGTTGGTGCCAGACGGGCCGGTCTGAGTATTTCACAATCTGCTCAGTTACTGGGATTTTCACGCACAACCATTTCTAGAGTTTACAAAGAATGGTGTGAAAAGGGAAAAACATCCAGTATGCGGCAGTCCTGTGGGCGAAAATGCCTTGTTGATGCTAGAGGTCAGAGGAGAATGGGCCGACTGATTCAAGCTGATAGAAGAGCAACTTTGACTGAAATAACCACTCGTTACAACCGAGGTATGCAGCAAAGCATTTGTGAAGCCACAACACGCACAACCTTGAGGCGGATGGGCTACAACAGCAGAAGACCCCACCGGGTACCACTCATCTCCACTACAAATAGGAAAAAGAGGCTACAATTTGCACGAGCTCACCAAAATTGGACAGTTGAAGACTGGAAAAATGTTGCCTGGTCTGATGAGTCTCGATTTCTGTTGAGACATTCAGATGGTAGAGTCAGAATTTGGCGTAAACAGAATGAGAACATGGATCCATCATGCCTTGTTACCACTGTGCAGGCTGGTGGTGGTGGTGTAATGGTGTGGGGGATGTTTTCTTGGCACACTTTAGGCCCCTTAGTGCCAATTGGGCATCGTTTAAATGCCACGGCCTACCTGAGCATTGTTTCTGACCATGTCCATCCCTTTATGACCACCACGTACCCATCCTCTGATGGCTACTTCCAGCAGGATAATGCACCATGTCACAAAGCTCCAATCATTTCAAATTGGTTTCTTGAACATGACAATGAGTTCACTGTACTAAAATGGCCCCCACAGTCACCAGATCTCAACCCAATAGAGCATCTTTGGGATGTGGTGGAACGGGAGCTTCGTGCCCTGGATGTGCATCCCACAAATCTCCATCAACTGCAAGATGCTATCCTATCAATATGGGCCAACATTTCTAAAGAATGCTTTCAGCACCTTGTTGAATCAATGCCACGTAGAATTAAGGCAGTTCTGAAGGCGAAAGGGGGTCAAACACAGTATTAGTATGGTGTTCCTAATAATCCTTTAGGTGAGTGTATATTTACATGCTCACAGACAAAACCCAGAACTCAGAAGTTGCTTATTAATGGTTCAGGAGATTAAATGAAGTCCTCTGTTATGATTCATTGAACTATCAACTTGTTCTCAGATGTTCCCATAAAGAAATAAATAGAGACAAATGAGTATACAGTAACACAGTGTAGCACTATAAAAAGGGAATGTAGAGATCCGTCCAGACCATTTGATGAGAAATGTCTGAGTTTATATTGAGATTAATTGCAGACTTTTATATTTTGGCACTGAAACTCAAGATTACCAAGGGTTTTTGCTCCATTTCCTCTTCATTTAATCTCATTGATTTTTAGGAGATATTATCTGATATCTCAATTACGATTTTTCTTTCATACTGTATGAGTTCCCTAAATATGAATATGAAACTAGGCTAATATGATCTGATTATGAACTCAAACCTTTCACATTAATTTTATAGCTCTGTCTGTACTCAACTATTGACTCACTTTCAGAAAGAGAACAAAATAAATTTCCTCAGGGATGAAACATTTTATTGATATTATTCACAAATCATCATCCATGTCTCATACGCATGCATAATCTGCATGCATACCACACGTGTTGATGTTTACACAAGCGGCCGAAATCCTAGAGCCTCGGAGCCGCGGGACAGGTGACACGGCAGAGGATGCTGGGGCTTTCCGCTGCGCAATAAAAATGCTAATCCGCTCTATTCCCCTGTTGATCGGCTCTATGTAAAACAGGTTAGAGTTCTCCGCTCCACATGTGTACCCTCAATTTACCAGTTGGCCTTCCTTTGTCCTGCTCTCTTTATTTGTTTTTCATTGAACGCAGTGGCCTGGATGTCTTCACACATCTTTGGCCGGACTCTGCTAATGACAATGACAGTGCTGGCTTCAGTTCTGCACCCACACACCGCCTTAATGATGCCTCCACAGGCCCAAAGACAAAGAAAGCTCTGGATGCGGCATTGTCCCAATTAAAGGTCACGGAACAGAAGAGGTCTTAACTGTCCTCCGCCTCCGGCCACGCTCGGCTCAAATTGTCGGCTGCCACTGCTGGTCGTCTTCAACTGTTGTGTGCGCCACGCTGATTAATGTTGATTTCGGACCAGTTTTTTAGTGGGAATCCAACTGTTTATCATAGAAAAGTCAGAAAAATGTCCTTAAAATTAAACATTGAAATGTCTCTATTATTGGGTTTAAAGGTTTCTTCAATTTGAATGGTTTCATGCTCTCTAGCCGCCAATATTTCACAGCACAAAACCATTTTTAACCATAAAAATGCAACATTTATTAGATCAGTGCTTTTGCTTTTAAACTGGTTTTGCTTCAGGAACCAGATTTCTTTTTATTAGAAGGAACCCAATTGTTTATCATAGAAAAGTAAAGAAAAATGTCCTTAAAATTAAACATTGAAATGTCTCTGTTATTGGGTTTCTTCAATTTTAATGGTTTCATGCTCTCTATCCGCCCATATTTCACAGCAAAAAAACATTTTTAACCATAAAAATGCAACATTTATTATTAGATCAGTGCTTTTGCTTTTAGTTTTGCTTCAGGATCCAGATATTTTAGTGGGAACCCAACTGTTTATCATAGAAATGTAAAGAAAAATGTCCTTAAAATCAAACATTGAAATGTCTCTATTATTGGGTTTAAAGCTTTCTTCCATTTTTAAGCTCTCAGCTGCCAATATTTCACCGCACAAAACCATTTTTAATCATAAAAATGCAACATTTAGATCAGTGCTTTTGCATTTCAACTGGTTTTGCTTCAGGAACCAGATTTCTTTTTAGTAGGAACCCAACTGTTTATCATAGAAAAGTAAAGAAAAATGTCTTTAAAATCAAACATTGAAATGTCTCTGTTATTGGGTTTAAAGGTTTCTTCAGTGTTTATGCTCTCAGCCAATATTTCACAGCACAAAACCATTTTTAACCATACAAATGCAACATTTATTAGATCAGTGCTTTTGCATTTCAACTGGTTTTGCTTCAGGAACCAGATATTTTTAGTGGGAGCCCAACTTTTTATCATAGAAAAGTAGACAAAATTCAAACATTGAAACATTTTTATTATTGTGCTTTAAAGGTTCAATTATTCTGTTTTTATGCTCTCAGCTGCCACTATTTCAGAGCACAAAACCACTTTTGTCCTCATTTACATGCATGCATTTGGCAGACACTTTTATCCAAAGTGTCTTAGGTTGCATTCAAGCTATATTTCTATCAGTTCTTGCATTTAATGGGAATATAACATAGTCTGGGTATTCTTTTACCTTGTGTAGTTTGTTCATGTTTTTTGGAGATGTGGGCATGCTCCATGTCTATTTAAATAACAGATGATTTTGCACTTAAATACTGTACGAATAGATGACCAGCCTTTCATATCAGCAACAAAATATATGGTCATTCCTTTTCTCTAAGTGTGATATTTTGCTATCCTAACTATGCATTAGTTGCATTTTATTATGTGCATTTTGTTGTTTTTCCTGCCGTCCACAACCCATCAGAACAGACACATTTTTGTGTCGTGATCCACCAGTTGAGAACTCCTGGATTAGATCGTGTTTAGGAACTCTTTGTCGAATCAGCATGTTTGGGACTGACCGAAATAACCATCCGGTCGGCGAATATATCCGCGGCTGTCTGAGCCGAAGCAGGTTTATCAGCCTGTTCGCATGCCCCGGTTTTCTTAATCTTCTCCGTTCGCTCTCGAAAGGGCCCAAACGAAACGGTAATCTACATAATGTCGCCTTTGTCCCCCTCGTAGTTTCTTTAAATCTCACATCTAATTAGCTTCAGGGACTGCACGAGTGCGATATGGGGTTTCCTGGGGCGCGCCCCCCTCTCCCCTCCAGTTGGGCCGTGGGTCGGGCCGGTGGGGTCTGTTCCCCGGAGACCGGTTATGACAAATAAGATTAATGTCTCTCAAGCCTCCTGAGCCACACAGATTAGACTGATAGCTGATTTTCTCAAGAGAAGCCCCATGTGTGAGCGTATGCATGCGCTTGTCAGAGCATGCTGGGAGGGAGACGGCGGCCCCGTCCCGTCCCCTCTAATGACCACTGGAGCGCAGAGGGTCAGGAGGGTACGGGTCAAAAGGTCCTCCGCGGAGGATTCCCTATCTTCATGAGCACTGAAGCATCTGATGAAGGGTGACGCTCCTGTGAGATTAAGCTTTAAACTCTCCATTAGGAGTAACAGTGGAAATAAAAGGCCTGCAGGCAGTTTGATCCTGCTTCTACACATACAGCACCTGTTTTCCTTTGCCTTACATCATACTGCAAAAGCTTGCTTTGATTTGGTCCATTGCCAGGCATAAATTGTTAAATCTGATGATTTTGTAAAGTAGCATTTATGTCTGTAGCACAAGCGCACTCATTGCTACCTCCACACACAAATAATGAATCAATCAAAAACAACAGTTTTGGACCTTTAGTTTTGAACAAACCAGATTTCATTTTTTTCCTTCACTCTAATGAGAGGAGTATGGAAGCCCCTTTCTGCCACATAAGCACAAAAACATAAATATGACATAGAACATCATTGTTATTAGATAAAAAGGCATAACACAAGTCAGTCAATTATGAGATAAAACGTCATAATTATTACAAAAGTTAATTATTACAAAAAGTCAAAATTATGCAAATATTTATAAAACTGTAAATTATGATAGGTCAATTATGAGACAGTGTCAAAATGATGACACAAGTCACAATGATGAGATAAAAGTGGAAATTATGACATTCTGAGTCATAGCTGTGACCATATTTTATAATTTACTTATTTCGACTCAAAATTTTGAATATTATAAGATAAAAAATGTACTTTTGGTCATCATAATTTATTATTTTCATAATGATTTGCCACAGCATTTGTTCTGTATGTGGTGGGAAAGGTCTTTGATTGAGGAGATAATGACAATAAACTTGACTTGGCCTGCATTGATTCATCAAAGAAAACGCTGCATTCAGCAGAACGAACAGAAGTCTAGAGTCTCATCTGAAAAGACAAAGGCTGTTCTGAGGTCTTTATAACTTCTGATGATCCGTCCGATCACTTCAGTGTGTCATCTCGCTGACAAAGCAACTTCCCAGACGGAATGTTCCTCCGGATGTACCGGGAGCTGTCGTAGAGGCTGCTTTTCTCCACAGCGCCAAAGCCATAAACAAACTTTTATGAAACAATTGTGCTTTATTGATAAGATGTTTGCTCCGTAATAGTACCACTATGTCTGAATTTGGCTCAAATTATCCTAAAATAAAGCTCAAATATTGATGGCTAAGCATTTCTTCTTTGCACAGCTCTCTGTTATTCTTTCAGAAGTAGAGTGTACATTGTATTTTTTCAACAGGCAATTACTGTACCAATAACATTCATGTAATGGCCTTATTGTGCGCTTGCACACAATCTTTGAGTTTCTCATAACCCCAAATAAATCCCAATGTTCTCTGAAACTGGGAAACCAAAATCATTTTTTCCTGTTAAAGTGTCGCTGATACAGCTCCAGGCGTTCCACTGCTCCTTCTCTTCTGTAATCCACCTAATGTGATTATTACACATCATTCCTTTATTTTACATAGTGAAGCACTGTTCTGTCTATCTATCTATCTATCTATCTATCCGTCCATCCATCCATCCATCCATCCATCCATCCATCCATCTATATCTACACTATATTGCCAATAGTTTTGGGACGCCTGCCTTTACATGCACATGAACTTTAATGACATCCCATTCTTAATCCATAGGGTTTAATATGGAGCTGGCCCATCCTTTGCAGCTATAACAGCTTCAACTCTTCTGGGAAGGCTTTCCACAAGGTTTAGGATTGTGTTTATTTTTGACCATTCTTCTAGAAGCGCATTTGTGAGGTCAGGCACTGATGTTGGACGAGAAGGCCTGGCTCACAGTCTCTGCTCTAATTCATCCCAAAGGTGTTCTATCGGTATGAGGTCAGGACTCTGTGCAGGACAGTCAAGTTCCTCCACACCAAACTCGCTCATCCATGTCTTTATGGACATTATGACGCTTTGTGCACTGGAGCGCAGTCATGTTGGAACAGGAAGGGGCCATCCCCAAACTGTTCCCACAAAGTTGGGAGCATGAAATCGTCCAAAATGTCTTGGTATGCTGAAGCAATAAGAGTTCCTTTCACTGGAACTAAGGGGCCATGCCCAACCCCTGAAAAACAACCCCACTCCATAACCCCCCCTCCACCAAACTTTACACTTGGCACAATGCAGTCAGGCAAGTCCCACTTCTCCTGGCAACCGCCAAACCCAGACTCGTCCATGGGATTGCCAGACAGAGAAGCGTGATTGGTCACTCCAGAGAACACGTCTCACTGCTCTAGAGTCCAGTGGCGGCGTGCTTTACCCCACTGCATCCCACGCTTTGCATTGCACTTGGTGATGTAAGGCTTGGATGAGCTGCTCGGCCATGGAAACCCATTCCATGAAGCTCTCTACGCACTGTTCTTGAGCTCATCTGAAGGCCACAGAAGTTTGGAGGTCTGTAGCTATTGACTCTGCAGAAAGTTGCCGATTCTGTGCACTGTGACCCTCAGCATGCGCTGACCCCGCTCTGTGATTTTACGTGGCCTATCACTTCGAGTTGCTGAGTTGCTGTTGTTCCCAATTGCTTCCACTTTCTTATAATCCCACTAACAGTTGAGCGTGGAATATTTAGCAGTGAGGAAATGTCAGGAATGGACTTATTGCACAGGTGGCAACCGATCACGGTACCACGCTTGAGTTCACTGAGCTCCTGAGAGCGACCCATTCTTTCACAAATGTTTGTAGAAGCGTCTGCATGCCTAGTGCTTGATTTATACACCTGTGGCCATGAAGTGATTGAACACCTGAAATCAGTGATTTGGAGGGGCGTCCCAATACTTTTGGCAATGTAGTCTATCTATCTATCTATCTATCTATCATTGAATGAAGATTTTTGCTAAATAAGTACTGAGTTTATCCCTTTATTGCAGATTTTCTATATGATCCTGTAATTGGAGCGAGAGATAAAGTGAGCAGCTGCTAAGCCTGAATCTGTCCATCATTGTCACTGGCCGGCCATGGCAGATGCAAAGGGGCATCAGGTCTCGTCAACACACCCTCACGAGAACAAGAGCGCCACTCTGCAGTGTGTGTGTGTGTGTGTGTGTGTGAGCACGCACGTTTCCTTTGGTAAGAGAGATAGATGGTGCAATAACTCGTGATTGTAAGAACGCATGACTGTGGAAATAGATTGTGACACTTTCCTGTATTGTCTGAATCTGTGAGTTTAACCTTATTTTTTTTCTTTTGTCAGCTTTTCAGCGGTATATGATGGCTTCATCCATCCATCTGATGTTCTTTTACTCGGTCTCAGTAAAAAAGTGCAAGTGTGACCTTAAAGAGCTATTTCTACTTGATCAGAACCATGAAAATGATTCAGTCAAATTAAATCATGAGCTGACTTGAATAAAAGCAAGTTAAATTCATTTAGGATACCTGACCATTTTTACAGTCTAGAGAGATGTAACATCTCCCATCTTTTACTCACCCTCATATCATTACAACCCTGATATGTTGTATTGCAAAACACTTTTGCTGATATTGAGGTGGGCTACGGGTAAAGTTAGGGACAGGTGTGGTGGTGTAAGTTTAAGGGTAGGGTTAGGTGTAAGGGAAGTGTTGACATTGTATTTATAAGTGTAACTACAGAAATTAATTACAGATGTAATTACATGCAGGTAATATGCAAAATGTATGTACACAATAAGTGCATTGTATCAAATGATTAATGTAAATGTTAGTACATAGTAGTTAAGGCCATCTAATATAAAGTGGGTCCAACATTTTTGACCCTTGCATGTTAACGAAACACAAACTAAAAATAGCTAAACTAAATGTAGTTCAAAAGCACCTTAAGGAGCATCAAATGGAAGGACGCTGTGTGCATTGTAGGGTTAAAGGACAGAAGTATATAGTGCGTTTATAGAATACCCAGCCTCTGACCTTCCACGTGTCCTTTACAGCCCGGCTCCAGAAGTGCCGTGTGTACTGATTCGAATCGCTCTCATTGAAAACGCCGTACGTGAGAATTAAATGTCAATGAAGTTCTTTTGATTTCAACTCCGACGAGACGTTTGTTCGGTGTGTCTCAACACACCGTAGACTATTATTATGCAAATGAGGCGCACTTCAATATTTTCGCCTGTGTTTTTCCAGCTGATGTCAGCACTTCCCGGGAAGCCTCCGTGCGCGAACGTCCTTCTCCCCCCATAAACACGTCAGGTCGCCGTGGGCACGCTTGGGAATGTCAGCGGCTGTGCAACAGTGTCCTACATACTCACTGCATGCTGGGGAAACTGTTACACACACATGCATGCACATGCACATTCTATTCAACAAGAGCCATTTTTGTCCCTCATTTACATGTGTAAAATTCTTCATTAAGAGGGAGATATTCTGGGCCTGTCCCCATCTCTGTGTATTCATTTTCTCCTTTGATGGAAAGCAAATATATGCAATTAATGCAATGCAAAAAAAAAAAGTCTTGAAGTTGCATCCACAGGTTATTGAATGTTTTGCCTTTTTAGACTCTGCAAGGACAAGTTCTTTTTAAACGCTTTGTTTGGTTAAATATATCAGCATTACATTCTCTTATTAAATGATCAAATCATGCCTTTCTGAAGCCATAATTACATCCAAATATATATTCAAGTTTACTAATTTATTTATAAATGTCACAGTGCAGTTAACTACAATTTCACAAACATTTATTGTAAAGATCAATGCAGTGAAATTGCAGTGCGTGCATGCATCCCTAAATATGTATAATGCGTCTCTCCACAGACACAGCATCTATCACGATAACGCTTTCTTTCCAGGTCTGAATGTTTGTGAAATGGCAATCCTATTGCGGGACGTCCTTATTCGTCCCATTGAAGGAGTGAACAATGAGAACACGATGTCAGACAACATTGTGTACTACAGCTCCAGGATCCGCGTTAATTGCGGACATATGGCTCCTACTGGAATCATTGAGGAAACGGACCTTCTGGTACCCAATTCGTGTGATTTGCATGAAAAGAAAGCCATTGGTTTATAGACCGTGATGTAAAAGAATGACCTGAAAGCCTGAGGCCACATCCAGTAGTTGATTTAGTGGTTTGCGTCAGAATCAGAGCGCGAAAACGCAGCGCGGGAGGGCAGTTTTTTTTTTTTTTTTTACGTAGCAAACGAGATGCAAAACAACAAAATCTTCCAAAATTGAGTTTTATATAAAACACCTTAATATTTTTTTTCTTTTCAAAAAAAAAAAAAAAAAATTACATTTAAATGATCATATAAATAAACGCGTTAATTTATATAAAAATAAAATAAAATGAAAACTGAAAGGATTTATGATATAAAAAAAATCTGGCGAAGGCGTGGACGTCTCACAACGTCATTAAGCCATCCAGTTCAATGCTGGTCCCGGGAGATTTTTTTATGGATTAAATTAAGTACTTCCATCTTCATTTCCCACCTGATCGCAGCCATATAAATCCCAACAGCTGATCAACAGACTTCAGAAAGCCCGACGCCTTCAGACGGAACAGCAGGAGAGAGGGGAGCGAACAGGCTGACGCAGACTCAGCTGTTTCACTGTCCTTTCTGTGTCTTAGGGGTAGAAAAGCAGCTCGGAAACTAGAGGACTAGTTAGTTTAAACTTAAAGCTCGAACCTGGAAGATACGATCGTCGTGAAGGGTCCCAGCGGAGCTAAAGGGAGCGGAGAGAGAAAGAGAGAGAGAGGCTGTCCAGTGCTGAATACGCGCCGCCGAACGGGAGCTGTCCAGTGCTGAAGTTGCATTTCTGCCGAACGCATCGCGGCGTCGCGCTGCATCAACACAAGCGCATTCAGGGGCTCGAGGGTCTGCCGTAACCCTGTGCTGGCATCCGAATCTCGGCAATACCGAAGAGGAACGATACAAAAAAAAAACGCGTTTTGTTCCAGCGTTGCATGAGGAAAGGCGTGCGATTCGACCGGCGGACGAGTGTTTTCCCCCTTCAACCTGAAACATGCCAAGGTCTTTCCTGGTCAAAAAGGTTAAGCTTGATGATTTCTCATCCGCTGATCTGGAGAGCTCCTATGGCAGATCCAGGGCAGACCTCAGCCTGCGCTTTCATGAGAAAGGTAATTAATTTGATTTGACCTCGCATAAACATCTAGTTCGCGTACACATTGGCGTTTGATGCTTTATAACCGTAACCTCGGCGTTGACCCACACTCACATTGTGTTCAACACCGTCAGGCGCAGCAGTTTCTGTCGACTCGGCACATTTCAGGTGTTGCGCTCTTTCAAGCACGCATTCGACTCGCTTTAAGGTGCATTTTATTTTAGAAAACGCAGAGCTAGCAACAAGTACTTTGCGTTTACACCACGTGTGATGGAATTATCCACGCACACAGCCTATTAAGCGAACGCTTGATCATGTTTCATGTTATTATTCACGCTCTACATAACCTGCGCTTTGCATACACTTGCATAAGCAGACATTCTGCCCCTCATAGAATATTCATGCACGCTCTTATTTGGGGGTGATATCTTTCGTGCATTCCGTACACATCGACCTCATTTCAATGCAATTATAACCAAAGCGATCCCATTGTGTTTAAATGGGTTGCCACGCTAATTGAAATAGAGAGATTTTTTGCATGGGTTAATGTAGAAAACAGAGTCTGACTGAGGAGGAACAGGAATAGCACACTTTTGCATCGCATTTGAACTGTGCATCTTTTCAGGGTACATCAGCGACTACATGACCCCGGCCCCGTATGACGGCGACGGCGAGAGTGACGGCGGCATCAAAGTGCCCTCTCCCGGACCCATTTACGACAGCATCCACAGCGATTATGGAGCCCCGGATTCGGACCAGCCCGACAGCCCGCAGTCGGAGATCTCCTCGGGCTACATCAACGGGGACAACGCGGTCAGCGAGGGCTACACGGTGGACGCCTTCTTCATCACGGACGGGAGGTCGAGGAGAAAAGCCATCAGCAGCCCGAGGAGCCATCAGCGGCACACGTGCAACGAGTGCGGAAAGACATACGCCACGTCTTCCAACTTGAGCAGACACAAGCAGACGCACCGCAGCATGGACAGCAAAATGGCCAAGAAGTGCCCCACCTGCGGGAAGGTTTACGTCTCCATGCCGGCCATGGCCATGCATTTGTTGACCCACGACCTCAAGCACAAGTGCGACATATGCGGCAAGGCCTTCAGCAGGCCTTGGCTTTTACAGGGACACATGCGCTCGCACACAGGT
>CM077209.1:2380257-2395257 GCA_039654625.1 Rhinogobio ventralis
CAGCATGCAAAAATATGACTTTACAGTGCATGACAGTCAGGCGAGTCTATTAGTCAAAATAATCACAAACTGCTCCAGACTTCAAGCTGTGGTCCAAACCTGGCGGCAGAGACGATATTGCATAACACTGACCTTTCTGAAACACACACGCCTGCCTGACTGAAACAACGGAGAGTAATCATATCTGCGCTTTTGATTAGGTCAGAGGAATGTGTTTCCCTGGAACGTCAACATTTCTGTTATTGTTATTTGCACACGTACAGCATCAGGGAAGCCAAAATCAAAATCTATATGAGACGTGGAGATGACACTGGTGTTCAGATCACGGATGCTGGATCTGTTTCCACAAAACATTTCTGCCACATAAGGGAAAAACATTCTTTTATAAAGACATAAAGAGTCAAAATTATGACATAATAATGAATTTTTATCTCATAATCATGACTTTTGACTTTTTATGTCATAATTTCTACTATTTATCTCATAGTTATGCCTTAATATGTTATAATTATAACTTATGTCGCAATTTTCTACATTTTATGTCATAGTTTTGACGTTTTGTGTAATAACTATAACTTTATATTATGACTCAATATTCAATTCAATTCAACTGAACTTAATATGCCGATTTCAATTTTTATTGCACAATTGACTTAGCATGTCATTTTTATGACTTATGTCATAAGTGAAATTTCTGATGTCACAATTATGACATAAAATTATATACATATAGTATGTCAAAAATGACAGTATTTCATAATTTTTGTTTGAGTCATAATTGTGACTGTCATAGTTATAACTTAGGTATGTCATACATTTGCATTTTATGTCATAGTTTAGATTTTTGTGTCATAACTATAACAATGTCATTATTATGACGTCATAATTTTGAATTTTTTTGTCATAATTATGACTTAGTATGTCAATTTCAAATTTTTGTCATGATTTTGATTGTCATAATTATATCTCTGTATGTCATGATTTCGACTTTTGAGTCATAACTATAACTTAGCATGTCATAATTATACATTTTTATGTTATTTTTTCATGATTTTGTCATTTTATGTCCCAATTATGACTTAGTATGTCATAATTTTGACTTTTTGTGTCATAACTGAGAATTTTTTGTGTCATAATTATGATTTATCATGTCAATTTCAAAAAAAAAATCATGATTTTGATTGTCATAATTATAACCCTGTATGTCATAATTATACATACGTAACTAGTACGTAATAATAATAATTATAACATAATTATGACTTAGTATGTCAGTTTCAAATTTTTGTCATGATTTTGACTGACATAATTATAATGTATTCATGATGCTTTTTATGTCATAATTATGATCTACAAAAGCATTATATTTTTCGGTAGCACTTTAGTTTAGGGTTCAATTCTCACTATGAACTAGTTGCTTATTATCATGCATATTAGGCTTACTAGGATATTGTCTGTTTATCAGTACTTATAAAGCACATATTAATGCATGACCATATTCTACATCCCTTAATCTAAATTCAACAACTACCTTACTAACTATTAATAATCAGTAAGAGGTTATTGAGGTAAAAGTCACAGTGAGAACTGGACCCTAATCTAAAGTGTGACCATATTCTTCTTCTGTGGTTGAATGTGCTTCAATAGCTCAGAGATTCCTGCACGAGTGTTCTGTGGCAGTCACGTGGCTTATCTTATTTGTAAAGGAAGAGTATCTCCTGCTGATCTGGAGACTGCGGTCCTGCGACATCTCCGGCTCTGAGCTCGCGGATCATTATCGGTCCTGCGCTCCGAGTCAATTCGGTCTCCTGAGGAAACGTCTAATTGTGCTGCGAGGGGCAGCATCAGCAGAATCCATTACTTAAACGGCAGACAGGTGCGCTCCGGCCGGGCGTCTGCGGAGCTGCCAGGACTCTGACGTCAGAGCCGGACCCGCGCTGCTGCTTCCTGCCTGGAGAGGAAGTGCTCTCTCACAGAGAACTGCAGACAGACTCGTGCTGTGAATAATGCTGCACAAAACATACCGGTTTATATCCTTCTCAACTTTACTACATACAATCTTAACCCTATAAATCCCACTGGATCATACCTAAGACCGCTAAAGGATCAAAACTTTTATCAAGTCAAAGTGTAATTGTCCAAACGCTCGTGCTTCACGTGTCTTTCTGCTGTCAAATCTGCTCTGATTTTATCAAGCAATCACAAGAATAACTTTGATATTGTTAGTAATATTTCAACTGGACTGAAGCAGCTTTACTTGATCATCCATCATCATTTATTACAAAAATCACGAGTATCAAATATGATCATCAGGTTTATTAGTTCATCTCTCAATCATCACTGTATTGCATTGCATTATATAAGCTTTGAAGTGTTTAAATATCATCTTACTAAGACATTATTGGCAGATATTGATATTCATATGCATTTTATATAAGTATCTGGACAGGGTCATGGGCGGCCAAGGCTCATTGATGCACGTGGGGAGCGAAGGCTGGCCCGTGTGGTCCGATCAAACAGACGAGCTACTGGAGCTCAAATTGCTCAAGAAGTTAATGCTGGTTCTGATAGAAAGGTGTCAGAATACACAGTGCATCTCAGTTTGTTGCGTATGGGGCTGCATAGCCGCTGACCAGTCAGGGTGCCCATGCTGACCCCTGTCCACCGCCGAAAGCACCAACAGTGGCACGTGAGCATCAGAACTGGACCACGGAGCAATAGAAGAAGGTGGCCTGGTCTGATGGATCACGTGTTCTTTTACATCACGTGGATGGCCGGGTGCGTGTGCGTGGCTTACCTGGGGAACACATGGCACCAGGATGCACTATGGGAAGAAGGCAAGATCTGGATGTGGCAGCAGCTGATTGGCAGTTTGGTTCAGTTCACCTCACAGTTTGACACAGTCTCTCTGAACAGGCCCTCATTCGTTCACTCCGAGCTGTTTTCCATCAGTCTCGTGTTCACCACCGGACAGAGGAAGCACTTAACATTTTATAAATGTGATTGAATCAACCTTTAACAGGCTGTTACTCACACACGTGTCTGACAGAAAAGGCACTTTTCAAAGGGCAGGTGCAGGAGCTAGGCAAATATTTCCAAAACCACAAGAAGTGCTCTCTGTGTGTGTGTGTGTGTGAGAGAGAGAGAGAGAGAGAGAGAGAGAGGAGTGGTGCTGACCCAGTTTGGCTGACAGGCAGCGCAGGAGAGGCACATTTCTGTGTTTCCCCCTCCGAGGACAGCAGGGTGACGGTGCGAACCCAGACTCTGCCTCCTCCTCTCTGAGATCAGCTGAAATCATCCCTCACTTCCAGCCTCCCGATTGGCTGTTGGGGCTCTGAGTAAGACTTCACAATTAGCCTGAGGGTTCTGCATGAGAAATCAGCCTGAAATGGCAACGTGTCTTACTCACTTTACTCTATTTGAATGTATGTGTGTGTGTGTGTGTGTGTTTGTGTGTGTGTGTGTGTGTGTGTGTGTAATAAGTAAAAACAACAGTTAAACTGGTTACAATGTTTTTCAAAATGTTTAGTTAAATTAACGGTTTCTGAATGCATTACACAATAATAAAAGTACAAAGTCTTTTCTTAATGTTTTTGTCTTAATCTCACCAAAGCTGCATTTATTTGATCAAAAATACAGTAAAAAATCTGACATATTATTACAGTTTATAACAGCTGTTTTCTATATGAATATACAGTGAATATTGTGATCAAAGCTGAATGTATCATCATTACTCCAGTCTTCAGTGTCACATGATCCTTCACAAATCATTCTAAGATCATTTCTTAATATTATCAATGTTGAAAACAGTTTTAGCTGTTTTTAGAAAGATTTTTAAAACTTAAGAGAAAAAAAATTAAAATACAAATAATACATTTATTTAGTAAAGGCACATTATACAGTAATAATTTATGAAATCAATAAATATTACAAAAAAGTTTTATTTATAATAAATGCTGTTCTCTTGAACTGTCTATTCATCAAGTAATCCTGAAAAAAATCTCAGTATCCACAAAAATATGAAGCAGCACAACTGTTTTCAACATTGATAATAATCATAAATGTTTCTTGAGCTCAAATCCTCATATGAGAATGATTTCTGAAGGATCATGTGACACTGAAGACTGGAGTAATGATGATAAATTCAGCTTTGATCACAGGAATAAATTACACTTTACTATATACTCACATAGAGAACAGCTGATTTACACTGGAGTAATATTTCAGATTTTTACTGTATTTTTGATCAAATAAATGCAGCCTTGGTGAGCATTAGAGATGTCTTTCAAAAACGTGAAGACATCTATAATGTATGTTTTGTGATTTTTGTATGTTTTTATGTATTGAAAAAAGTCAACACAACTTTCGACTGAGTCTACATCACCGCAGCAAAGAATTGTGTGATTGTGAGTTGTGCTACAGTCTGAATTGAAACTACTGAAACAAATGACCTTTTCTTGGGACGTCAGCAATGCCTCTTATGTCATATGAGACACTTTTCACCATCCAATCAATTCCTCATGAATAACATCAGACTTTTTCTTCTTTGTAATAACATGCACTGATGAATCATTCACAATTATGATCCTGTTGCTATGTGAGTGTGTGAGTGTGTGTGTGCTCATGTAGGCTATATTTATACACATGAGTGTGTGTGGGTGTGTGTGTGGGTGTATCCCATTAATCCTGTCAAGAACTCGTCTGGGTCACATTTCACCTCACAATAAGAAATTATATTTTGGTCTTTTCCTATTTTAAGGACCATATTGCATTGTGATTGTTATTTTCATGCCATTCAAGCACACTGTTCATCTCTCAATCATCATTGTATTGCATTGCATTATATGTTATATGATCATAAAACTAAGCATATGATATGCATTTTATGTAATTAAATCTAAATATCTGCTAATCTAAAGATCTCATTTATTCACATTATAAGCATCAGAGTTTTATGTTTTTGGCCAGATTTTGGCCAGATTTTTGGCCAAATTTTTGCTCAGTTTGGGCCTTTGAATTAAACTGAGGTGTTTCCTGTAAATCTGTAAAATAACAGAAAAAGTACTGGCAGTTTATTACCCGAATATTATCCAGTCATTTTATGGACATTTCTGTTAACCCTAAAACAATGCAATGAAGCTCAAAATTCAATATACAGGTAAAACACCTGTAAAAATATGTAAAATTCCATCAAATTAATACAAGATTAGGAAGATTGTCCAGATTAAGAATGCTCAGAGCCTGTCTCAGTAACTCACGGTGTTCCACAGGGTTCAGTGTTGGGTCCGCTTTTATTTATCATTTATATTTTATCTCTTGGACATATTTTTCGCACTTATGGCACCAACTTTCATTTCTATGCAGATGATACACAGTTGTACATACACTATATTGCCAAAAGTATTGGGACGCCCCTCCAAATCATTGAATTCAGGTGTTCAATCACTTCATGGCCACAGGTGTATAAATCAAGCACTAGGCATGCAGACGCTTCTACAAACATTTGTGAAAGAATGGGTCGCTCTCAGGAGCTCAGTGAACTCAAGCGTGGTACCGTGATAGGTTGCCAAATATAACTTACCCATCAACATATATTGTCTAATATTGCCTACCACAATCTTAAATCTGACATCGCTAGCTTTTTAATCTAAATCACTATCACGCGTTAGCATTTCGCTAGCCTGTTAGCTTGCCATCTCTGCACTCGGGTCTCTTGTTTTCTGAGTTCATTAAACAACTGTGGTGAGTTGGATTAGTAAATAGACTCCATCAAACAACTGTGGTAAACTGGATTAATCAACAAATACGGTAAGCCATGTCTTCTTATCCTTTTATTGTCACCTGCACTACATGTTTCATGTTTAGTATATCTGTCTCCGTTGGTGAACAGGGCTTCACATGTGATAAATATAAGGAGATAGTCAGGCTGACGGAGAAGATTTCAGAATTAGAGACACGCATCCAGACTTTATTTGAGAGTAGTGAGAATGTAACAGCTTTAGACACTGCTTTGGATGCGAAAGCTTAGTGAAATCTGTACATTGTTCGGTTCCGGCTGTAGAGCCCGTGCAGCAAAAAACCACTCTTCCGTTCCAATTAGAACATCAAACAGGTTCTCCCCACTCAGTGATGTACCCACTGAGAATCCTGTTGAAAGTGCCCTAGTTATTGGCGATTCTATTACACGGAACGTGAAAATAGAGACACCAGCCACCATAGTCACATGTTTACCGGGAGCCAGAGCGCCTGACATCAAAGCAAATTTAAAAGTGCTGGCTAATGCTAATCGTAAATTCTCTACGATTATTATTCACGTTGGCACTAATGATGTTCGACTTCGCCAGTCGGAGATCACCAAAATTAACATTAAAGAGGTGTGTGAACTCGCAAGTACGATGGCAGATAGTATTTATTGCTCTGGTCCCCTCCCTGTTTGCAGGAAGAGATACTTAGCAGACTATCATCACTCAATGGCTGGTTGTCTAAGTGGTGTCCGCAAAATAACATAGGGTTCATAGACAATTAGAAAAGCTTTTGGGGCAGACCTGACCTGTTGAAAAGAGATGGTATCCATCCCTCCTGGGGTGGTGCCACTCTTCTCTCTAGTAATTTGGCACATAGTCTTAAAGCTAAACCTTGACTAACTAGGGCCCAGGTCAGGAAGCAGACGGACTGGCTTACCCGACCGTCAGATAAATCCCAGCACATAGAGACTCTTTCACCTAGATATTATCACATAGAGACTGTGTCTGTTCCACAAATTAGTAAATACAAAAAAACACCAAAACTATTCAATGGTAAAAATTGAATTGATGTCCAACAAATACACAACAGATATAATACAGATGAACAAATGATAAAGCTAGGGCTGCTGAATATTCGATCCCTTTCCTCAAAAGCGCTTATTGTTAATGATATGATTACAGATAATAATCTAGATGTGCTGTGTTTGACAGAAACCTGGCTAAAACCTGACGACTACATTACTTTAAATGAGTCCACCCCACAAGATTATTGTTATAAACACGAGCCGCGTCTGAAAGGTAAAGGGGGAGGTGTTGCTGTAATTTATAATAATATCTTCAGTATTACTCAGAAGTCTAGTTTCAAATATAATTCTTTTGAAGTTTTGGTGCTTTATGTAACGTTATGTAGTGAAATTGATAAATCCCGTTTAACACTTGTGCTGGCTACTGTATACAGGCCACCAGGGCACAATACACACTTTATCAGAGAATTTGCTGATTTTCTATCAGAGTTAGTACTGGCTGCAGATAAAGTCCTAATTGTTGGTGATTTTAATATCCATGTAGACAATGAAAAAGACGCATTGGGATTGGCATTTAGAGACATTCTAAACTCTATTGAAGTTAGGAAACACGTATCAGGACCCACTCATCGCCGTAATCATACTTTATACCTAATATTTTCACATGGAATAAATGTTGATACCGTTGAAATTCTGCAGCAGAGCGATGACATCTCAGATCATTACCTAGTATCATGTATACTTAATTTAGCAAAGGCTGCAAAGCCGTCCCCTCGCTTCAAATATGGCAGGACTATCACTGCTGCGACTAAAGATTGCTTTGTAAATAATCTTCCTCATCAGTTTCATCTCCTCAGCATCCCAGATAGCCTAGAGGAACTCGATGTTGCAACAGAAACTATTGACTCTCTCTTTTCCAGCACTTTAGACACAGTTGCTCCTCTGCGCTTAAAGAAGATTAAAGAAAATAGTCCAACGCTGTGGTACAACGACCACACCTGGGCCCTTAAAACAGCAGCCAGAAAAATGGAGCGCAGCTGGAAGAAAACAAAACTGGAAGTTTTTCGCATTTCGTGGAAAGAGAGCATGATTTCATACAGAAAGGCCGTAAAAACTGCTAGATCTGCTTATTTCTCGACTCTCTTAGAAGAAAACAAACACAACCCTAGGTATTTATTCGATACAGTGGCTAAATTAAGCAAAGATAAAGCTTCAACTTCTGATGTCTGTCAACAGCACAGCAGTAATGACGTCTTTACTTGTAAGATTGATAATATTAGGAAAAAAATTATAACCATGCAGCCGTATCACATCAGACAGAGCATTGTAGTGTCACTGAGGAAAAATTACACTCATACACTGCTATAGGAGAAGAAGAATTGGCTAAACCATCAAATCATCAAAATCAACAACATGTATGCTCGACCCTATACCAACTAAACTACTAAAAGAGATGCTTCCAGAGGTCATAGATCCTCTTCTTAATATCATTAATTCATCCTTGACTTTAGGATATGTACCGAAAACTTTTAAGTTGGCTATTATTAAACCACTTATTAAAAAAACGCAACTTGACCCTACAGAATTAGTAAATTACAGGCCAATCTCAAATCTACCCTTTCTGTCAAAAATACTAGAAAAGGCAGTGTCCTCACAATTATGCTCCTTTTTAGAAAAAAATGGTATCTGTGAGGATTTCCAGTCAGGATTTAGACCGCATCATAGTACTGAGACTGCTCTCCTTAGAGTTACAAATGATTTACTCTTATCATCCGATCGTGGTTGTATCTCTCTGTTAGTGTTACTCGATCTTAGCGCTGCATTCGATACCATCGACCACAACATTCTTTTGAATAGACTCGAAAATTATGTTGGCATTAATGGAATTGCATTGGCATGGTTTAAATCATACTTATCTGACCGCTATCAGGTTGTAGCAGTAAATGAAGAGATGTCACACCGATCACAAGTTCAATATGGAGTACCGCAGGGCTCAGTGCTAGGACCATTGCTCTTCACCCTGTACATGCTACCACTGGGAGATATCATTAAGAAGCATGGGGTTAGTTTTCATTGTTATGCTGACGATACTCAGCTCTATATTTCTTCACGCCCTGACGAAACTTACCAATTCACAAGATTAATAGAATGCATAACTGATATAAAAAATTGGATTACTAGTAATTTCCTGCAACTTAATTCAGAAAAAACTGAATTTTTAATTATTGGACAAAAAAACTCCACATGTAGTAACCTAGAATACTGTCTAACACTTGATGGCTGCTCTGTCAAGTCCTTGTCGTCAGTTAGGAACCTGGGTGTGCTCTTTGATACCAATCTCTCATTTGAAAGCCACGTTTCTAGCATCTGTAAAACTGCATTCTACCATCTTAAAAATATATCTAAATTACGGCATATGCTTTCAATGCAAAATGCTGAACAGTTAGTTCATGCGTTCATGACCTTAAGGCTAGATTATTGTAATGCTCTACTGGGTGGTTGCCCTGCTCGCTTAATAAATAAACTGCAGCTGGTCCAAAACGCAGCAGCTCGAGTTCTTACTAGAACCAGGAAGTATGACCATATTAGCCCGGTTCTGTCAACACTGCACTGGCTCCCTATTAAACATCGTATACATTTTAAAATCTTGCTAATTACTTACAAAGCACTAAATGGTTTAGCTCCCCAGTACTTGAGCGAGCTCTTAACGCATTATACTCCATCACGTCTATTGCGGTCTTAAAACTCTGGCCAGTTGATAATACCTAGAATATCAAAATCAACTGCAGGCGGTCGATCCTTTTCCTATTTAGCACCTAAACTCTGGTACAGTCTTCCTAGCATTGTTCGGGAAGCAGACACGCTCTGTCAGTTTAAATCTAGACTAAAAACACATCTCTTTACTATAACATACACATAAAACATTTTTAATTTATATTTTATTCAAATCAATTAAATGATTGTTTTAGGCTGCATTAACTAGGTCAGCCGGAACCGGGAACACTTCCCATAACACCTGATGTACTCGTTACATCATAAGAAGAATGGCATCTACGCTAATGTTAGTCTCTCTGTTTATCCCGAGGTTTACTGCAGTCAGCCGGATCCGGGCCGTATCCAGATCAGATGGTGGACCAGCGCCCAGACATTACCAACGCATCCCTGAAATATCTGCAGAGACCGTGTCAATTAATCTACCCTCTGAAATTGCTCATCGACATGGCATCCTCAATGGATCCATCTCCAGCGTGATGACTCCGATATTTCGAATAATCCGATCTAATATTACTTCTGACCTGTAAGGTTGCCAAAATAGTAATCATACACTGTTTGTTAATTGGCCAGAGGAGAACTGGCACCCCGACTGAGCCTGTTTTCTCCCAAGGTTTATTTTTCTCCATTATGCCCCTGATGGAGTTTTGGTTCCTTGCCACTGTCGCCTTTGGCTTGCTCAGTTGGGGACACTAAATTTTCAAATAAATATCCAAATAAATTGAATTACTAAACTAAATTAACTATATCAACTACATTACTTGAATATATATGATAATTGAAATGAGCTGATGACATCACCGTTTTCTCCAGAGCGGCTGTACAGCCGAATCAAATTCGGTTTGAATTATTTTCCTGTTTAACACTGTGAAGCTGCTTTGAAACAATCTGCATTGTAAAAAGCGCTATATAAATAAAGTTGACTTGACTTGCCACCTGTACAATAAGTCCATTCCTGAAATTTCCTCACTACTAAATATTCCACGCTCAACTGTTAGTGGGATTATAACAAAGTGGAAGCAATTGGGAACAACAGCAACTCAGCCACGAAGTGATAGGCCACGTAAAATCACAGAGCGGGGTCAGCGCATGCTGAGGGTCACAGTGCACAGAATCGGCAAATTTCTGCAGAGTCAATAGCTACAGACCTCCAAACTTTGTGTGGCCTTCAGATGAGCTCAAGAACAGTGAGTAGAGAGCTTCATGGAATGGGTTTCCATGGCCGAGCAGCTCATCCAAGCCTTACATCACCAAGTGCAATGCAAAGCGTCAGATGCAGTGGGGTAAAGCACGCCGCCACTGGACTCTAGAGCAGGGAGACGTGTTCTCTGGAGTGACCATTTACGCTTCTCTCTCTGGCAATCCCATGGACGAGTCTGGGTTTGGCGGTTGCCAGGAGAACGGTACTTGCCTGACTGCATTGTGCCAAGTGTAAAGTTTGGTGGAGGGGGGATTATGGGGTGGGGTTGTTTTTCTGGGGTTGGGCTTGGCCCCTTAGTTCCAGTGAAAGGAACTCTTAATGCCCCTCTCATGGCCCCTTCCTGTTCCAACATGACTGCGCTCCAGTGCACAAAGCGTCGGTCCATAAAGACATGGATGAGTGAGTTTGGTCCTGACCTCAACCCGATAGAACACCTTTGGGATGAATTAGAGCGGAGACTGCGAGCCAGGCCTTCTCGTCCAACATCAGTGCCTGACCTCACAAATGCGCTTTTCTAGAAGAATTCTAGAAAAATTCCCATAAACACACTCCTAAACCTTGTGGAAAGCCTTCCTAGAAGAGTTGAAGCTGTTATAGCTGCAAAGGGTGGGCCAACTCCATATTAAACCCTATGGATTAAGAATGGGATGTCATTAAAGTTCATGTGCATGTAAAGGCAAATGTCCCACAACTTTTGGAAATTTAGTGTATCTACAAAACCTAATGTTTCCCACCCCCTTCTGTACCTAATTTTTGTAGGATGTTAACACATTGATGACTAACAATTTTTAATACTAGCTTAATACTAACAAAACAGAAGGTCTTCTTGTTGGGTCTAGGTCTACCTTATCTAAATCTTAATCTTTTATGCTGCTTATTGATAGTTAGTATTTCAACTCAAGTGAAAAGTCTTGGTGTTATATTCAATGGTTTGCTTTCGTTTGGCTCTCATATTAATAATATTTCATGCATTTCATTTTTTCATTTACGTAACATTGCTAGACTCCATTTACACTTTCTCAACATAACACTGAAATCTTTATTAATGCTTTGTTAACCCTAAAACACTAATTAAACACAGTTAAAAAGAAAAGTAAAGCACCTTTAAAAATAAATACGGAAAATTTCGTCAAATTAATACAGTGTATATTGTGCCCTATTTTTATGGATTTTTTTAGAGTGCACTGTATCAGACTATATGAGCCATAAATGCATGATGTATCATATATGATACAAAACATACAACTTTGTTTTCAGATTCATTCTGCCCCAAAAACTTCTCATTACCATAATGCATCTGGACATTTTGCTTTAATGATCATTTAAAACCGGATTCTAGTAATGAAAATCATTGATATTTGAAAAAAAAATTGTTTCAAAATCCTTTTTTTTTATTACATATTTTATTTTATTTTGATTTTGTGACCTGTGCATGTTTTCGTGATATTCACCAGGCCCGCTTTTAGTGTTTCTATGAATATGTGTGTGTGTGTGTGTTGCAGACAGACGTGTGGCATTGGTTTAGGCATGTCTCAGACACGGACGTCGCCTCAGGCAGCGAGAGGTGATTAGCTCTTGGTTAGGGGCAGTCGAGCTGTGAGGCACGCTGAGGTTATGAGTTAGTTTGAGTGTGTGTGTGTGTGTGTGTGGGAGTGTTATTATAGAGTGCGCTGCTCTGGCAGGGTAAGCAGAGAAAATGTGCAAAACGTACGCCTTCTCTCACTGATTCGCCTCTCTCGCTGCCTGCCTGTCTCTTTGAGTCTCTCTCGTCTCTCTCTCTCTCTGGGTTTCATAAACAAAGCAGGTGATTCAGTCGAGTCATCCAGAGGTTAAAAACACGCCATCGCTCTTTTGAGCGTGTCACCGAGACAGAAACCTCATGCATATTCAGCAGGACCTGCAACATGTGCTTTGATCCACAATGGAGAGAAGCCAATCGTGGCCCAATGGCTCTTGGTTTAAAGAAATCCAGTGTGCGGGCGTCTGTCTGAGAATTTGGGCCGGTTGTACAGTAAGTGGAAAGCACTGGTAAACGAGTGTGTGGGCGCATGCAAAGATCTAACATTCATATCGGTGTCTGTGTAATTGCCACACTGGATCTGTGGGCCGATCGGCCGCTTGCATTCACAGGACTCTCGTGCAGCCCATGAGAGTGGCAAATCACAGCAGAGATCTCTTTATCATCATATTCTTTCAAAGAACAAATGAGCTGAGCTAGATAAGGCAATCCCAGAATGCACTGCAAGCTCAGTGAAAAGCAGATGAATCAAGAGAAAGGCTGATTTAAAACATACTTAGCCTTCAATTAATTATGAAAAGGCAGTGATACAAATTGTTTCATCTAATTAAACTGACTATTTGTTACTGCAACACATGTTAAAGGCAAACACTACTGGATCTGTGAGAGAAACTGTGTGGCACCATCTGAACAAATTTGCATATTGCAAATATTTACATTTATGCATTTAGCAGACGCTTTTATTCAGCTTACAAAAGAGGAGCAAAAGCAATTCGTCACAGAGCCAACAATATTCGTAATATACAGTGCCAGGTTTATTAGATAACTGGGAAGCACGCTAGAGAAGAGGAGAAATGCGGAGAACAAAAAGTAGTTTTTATTTTGTGAGTGAATATGCATGCAATTTAACATCTATCAGAACAAATATGCACATATGCAAATATGTATATATGCATGCAATGATTTTACACTGTAAAATCGAATTAGTTAGACTTAAAAATAGCATGCAAACCGATTGCCTTAAAAAAAGCAAGTGAAATAGGAATAGTATCTTTAGTTAGTATAGTTCTTATTTAGTTCATTTACACAAGAGTTCTAGCAACTAAAAAAGAACTGTAGAGAGTATTAATTTACTATAACTGAAATGTATTTGTTACCATTGTTGTGTTTTGATGCTGAATGTTGAAGTGTGTGTGTGTGTTTAAAGGATGATCAATTACAAGGTATTGTCACAAATATGGAGGGATTATATCAACCCAATTAAAAGTTTCACAAAGTGTTTATGACATGTGTTAGTAACAATTTTTTCATTATTTTACATAGTTATATATCATTCATATCCATTTCCTTCTGAAATGAAACATGTATTGTTGCTTTGCTGTATCAATAGGAAGAGATTTATAATAATATAAATGAAGTTCCAAGTGCCCAACCAAAGGGAACACTGATCTCCATAATGGTGAGTTCAAACTAAAACATTTTAGGAAAATCAACATCAAATTATAAAGTCTGTGATGTTCTCTCAGATTTTTCAGTTGTATTGAACAATTCAACATTCAAGGTGACTGTGGGAAATGAGTGAATGCAAACTGCAGAAGTGGAGGACATGAATGAAAAGTTGCTTGAAAAAATGTTACTCAAAGATCAATTAATCTTGGGTTTTCTGAATAGGCATAGCATGTGAATAGTACAGATTACTAGATTTTTACAATTAAGTTAAGACATTAAGTAAAGTATCTATCTTACAGTTAAACATCAACCACTTCTTTGTTAATATAGAATTTAATTTTTGTGTGCTTTTTCTTGATTTTATGTGCTTTTGTCAGTTCTATTTATTTATTCATAAATATTACTATTTAGGTTTAAGTTAGTTTTAGTTCAAGATATAGTTTTTATTTATTTACATCTATTCTAGTATTTTATTTTAGCTATTCAGCTTTCTTACAATTAATACAAATGCTTTCAATACATTTAGTTTCAGTTAACAATAATAACCCTTGCTACATGATTATATAAATGGACATTAAATGTAATGGATCAGAAATCAACAAAATAGCATCACTGTAAAATATTTATTTATTTAAATCTCATTTGTCAATTGATTTAAGAGGTGCAACAAGTCACAATAAACACAACAATGTTCAGACACTCATTATTCACAGTTAAAGGTCTTAATTTTTATTAACAAGAGGAATGAGCTGCAAACGGGCTATTATCATAAAGACATAAAATGTCATTAATCAAATATTTCTCATCAAATTAATCCAGGACCGAAAGATCTGCTCCACCACATTAATTTTACAGTGATGGCTCTATACTCTTACTGTATGTCAGACTCATTTGTGTCTGTTTTTATTTCCCCTGAGGAATTGTTGGATCATCTAAAATGAAACAACTGAGAAATCGAGAGCTCTGAAAGAGCAATAAACATCTCCTCTGGGTGATGACGGTGCACAGACAGTGTTTAGTCTCTGTTTCACAGCATTGCCTCATTTTATTGGTCTTGTACGGCTGGAACAC